>CM035172.1:74360090-74644439 GCA_020205615.1 Panax quinquefolius
TAGGTCTTCCCAAAGTTTCTCGAGGCATAGATCTTATTTGGGTTATTGTTGATAGATTAACCAAGTCTACGCTCATTTCTTGCCGTCACGTGAGATTTATTCCCTTGAGCGTCTTGCTTGGTATATGCGTGAATGAGATTGTGAGATTGCATGGCATACCGTATCCATAGTTTGGATCGTGACCCGAATTCACTTCATAATTTTGGGTTAGCTTGCGAGAAAGCTATGAGCGCGCAGTTCTGATTGATTTGACGTACCATCCTCAAAGCGGACGGACAATCGGAGGGACTATTCAAACCCTTAAAGATTTATTAAGACTTTGTGTCCTAGATTTTAAAGGAAGTTGGGATAAGTATTTACCATTGGTGGATTTCTCTACTGACAGCGATTATCGAGCAGTATAGGTGTGGCTCCATTTGAGCGTTATATGGGCCGAAAATGTAGATTCTCGATATGTTTGGGACCCGGTGGGTGAAAGCAACATTGTTGGGGACAAGAATTAGTGCGTATGACTCTTAGAAAAGATCGAATGATTGACAAGCGTATACAAAAGCTCACAAGATCGACAAAAGAGTTATGGTGATCTTCATCGAAAGGGCGTGGAATTTAATATTGGAGATCGCGTGTATTGTTACGTGTTGCTCCATGGAAGGGAGTTACAAGATTTGGAAAGAGAGGAAAGCTCGATCCACGATTTGTTGGTCCATTTGAGATTCTTGACCGAATAGGAAATGTAGCCTATAGACTTGCGTTACCTCCAAGTATGTCTACGTGTTCATAATGTTTTTCATATATCCATGCTTTGTAAATATTTGAAAGACCCGAACCACGTTATTGAGTTAGAACCCGGATGAGATAGCGAAGATTTAACGTACGAAGAAGGTACTGTTAAGATCTTGGATAGGAAATAGCATATCCAAGACCCAAACTTATTATAAATAAAATCGAATTTCCTTTATTTATTATTTTGAAATAATAAGGTTGAATTTGATTAATGTGGATAGTTATGGGTGAAATGTGCAAATTTTTCAAAATAAGCAGTGGTTATAAAATATTCATTGTTGTCGGGGAATATTAGTTTGGTGGTGGAATATTCTTGTTGCTTGTCGGAAATATTAAATGCGATGGCCAGTAGCGATCGTTGTGGGCCCCATAGCGGAATAATTGTTGGATGAAGAAAAGCGACAAGTTTGAGTTTTTATAAATAACGGCGTAGTTATTCTGAGATTAACATTTGTTGGAATACCGGTGGTTAAAATCACGATGTCTGGCGTTGTTGCCTGCGATGCACACGGTATTGCAGCAGTATTGATTTATTGATCCTTACGTGAAAGCCTTTTCTCGATAATTATTCACGATAATTCTTGTTCGATATTTTATTTTATTGATTCAATAATTCTTTGCGTTGATATTTTATATTATTGTTGTTTGATAATTGTCAACTGCATGCGATATTTCCCATTATCGGATCGATAATTCATATTATTTGAATAATATTATTAGATAGCATTATTGGCGATGTCTAGAAAGTTACATCGAGGAGAGGTTTGGTCACTAATTGCGGCGCGATGAGGAGAAATCCTTATTGAAGCCCTCTTTCACAGGAGCGGCTGGTTGTCATAAATGTGATTACGTAATATTATTTGTGAATAATTAATTATTGATTCATATGATAAGAAATATTTATTTTATGTGGATATAAATGATGGATTTATTTATGTGGTTATAAATGAAGAAATTAATGTTGAGGTGTTTTATTCGTATTTTTTAGGAATTGGAGGTATTAAAAATCAAATCGTTATTTTTGAGATATATTATGTGAGTTATAATTTTTAATCAAATGGTTGGATCGTTGTAATTTTTGGATATGTTATACATATATAAGTTGAGTATATGTCCACAAATTTTGAGCGATTAAAAATGAGCGAATGATTTGTTATGAATTTTAAGAGGTGGTGATTAGAAATTAGGTTTATAAATGATTTTGGTGGAAAATTCTAGAATTGAGTGGGCCCCACTTGTGGTTGGTGAAGAAATGTGCTGAATTTTTATTTCAAATGTGGTGGGTGGCAATAGTAGCGAGAGTAAAAGCCATCGGTGTTGGCGGTCGAGTGCCTTGACGTTTTCTTAACATTTTCTATAAATAGAGGCTAAGTTAGAATTGAAAATCACACGAAAAACAAAGTTTTCTCTCTTTCTCTCTCTATTTATTGAGTGTATTTTGTGAGTATTTAGATACTTTGAGAGTTCTTTTCATCGGTCTGAAGTTTCATTGACATCATTTGAGATATTTCGGTCGAAATCTTGATTCTTTTGAGGTAAGGGATGTTATTTTTTCTTAAATGATATTATTTCTTGATATCATTATCTTTGAAATATTGATGGTGAATCAAATTTGGAACTTTTTCATGTGGTTTACTTTTTATGAGATTCTTATTCACGAGTTACTATTCATTCGAGTTCTTATTCACGATTCTTATTCAGTTTATTATATTCGTGAAGATGTTTTTTATTCTTGAATTTACATTCTTTTGAAATTTTTACTGCTGAATATTATTTATCGAAGTTTAAGAACACTGAAATTTATGTATCTTCCTTATTCAAAATGAAAACTAAATTTATTTTAGTCTAAATATCTTATTGATACTAGCTTTGATTTTAATTATCCATTTTAAAATTCTTGAATTTTTTATTATTTATTATTATTATTTCTGATTATTATTATTATTATTTTATTATTATTATTATTATAATCATTATTTATTATTTTTATTATTATTTTTTAAATAAAAAAAGAATTTCCTTTATTTATTATTTTGAAATAGTAAGGGTTGATTTGATTAATGTGGATAGTTAAGGGTTAAATCATGAAATATTTCAAAATAAGCAGTGGTTATAAAATATTCATTTTTGTCGGGGAATATTAGTTTGGTGGTGGAATATTAAATCTTTGTCGGGAATATTAAATGCGGCAGTAGCGACCATGTGAGCCCATGTGAGCGATTGGATGAAAGAAAGCGAAAATATAAGTTGGTTAAAAATAACGGCGTAGTTATTCTGATTTTAAGGCTTGTTGGAATACCCGGTGGTTAAAATCTGATGTCTGGCGTGGTTGCTTTGATGCACACGGTATTACAGTATTGTTGAATTATTGATCCTTACGTGAAAGGCCTTTACTCGATAATTTTCCACGATGAATTCTTTATTCGATATTTTATTTTATTGATTCGATAATTCTTTGCGTTGATATTTTATATTATTGTTGTTCGATAATTGTCACTGCATTATTATCTCCATTATCGGATCAATAATTCATATTATTTGAATAATATTATTAGATAGCATTATTGGCGATGTCTAGAAAGTTACATCGAGGAGAGGTTTGGTCACTAATTGCGGCGGCGATGAGGAGAAATCCTTATCGGAAAGCCCCTCTTTCTGAGGAGCGGCTTTGGTTGTCATAATTGTGATTACGTAATATTATTTGTGAATAATTAATTATTGATTCATATGATAAAAAATATTTATTTTATGTGGATATAAATGATGGATTTATTTATGTGGTTATAAATGAAGAAATTATTGTTGAGGTGTTTTATCGATTATTTTACCAGTTGGAGGTATTAAAAATTAAATCGGGGTTTTGAGATATATTGCGGGGTTATAATTTTTAATCAAATGAGTTGGATTGTGGTAATTTTTGGGTATATTATACATACATAAGTTGAGTATATGTCCACAAATTTTGAGCAGATTAAAAATGCACGAATGATTTGTTATGAATTTTAAGAGGTGTCGGATTAGAAAATTAGGTTTATAATTGATTTTGGTGGAAAATTCTAGAATTGAGTGGGCCCCACTTGTGGTTGGTGAAGAAATGTGCTGAATTTTATTTCAAATGTGGTGGGGTGGCAATAGTAGCGGTAAAAGCCATCGGTGGCAGGTCGAAATGCCTTGGTGGAATAACATTTTCTATAAATAGAGGCTAAGTTAGAATTGAAAATCACACGAAACAAAGTTTTCTCTCTTTCTCTCTCTCTATATTATTGGCGTATTTTGTGAGTATTTAGATACTTTGAGAGTTCTTTGTTTAGTCTGAAGTTTCATTCGACATCACTTGAGCCTTTCCTTAGAAATCTTGATTCTTTGAGGTAAGGGATATTATTTTTTTTCGAATGATATTATTTCTTGATATCATTATCTTTGAAATATTGATCTGAACTTTTTATCAAATTTGGAACTTTTTCATGTCGGGGTTCTTATTCATGAGTTCTTATTCACGAGTTCTATTCATGAGTTCTTATTATTCACGATTCTTATTCACGAGTCTTATTAATGAAAGCGTGAAAATGTTTTTTTGGAATTTCTATCTTCTATCTTTTGGTGTCGAGATTTACTTATTCACGATATCTGACCTTTATTCACGTATCTGACCTTATTCACGTATCTGGCCTTATTCATAGAAAAATAAAATTTCTTCTTTTAAGTCCAAAATATCTATTACGGATACTAGCTTTGATTGTATCCATGTTTTGATCATTCTTGAATTTTACACCACTATGATTATTTTTGAGGTATTGTTGGACATGGATAAAACAAAATCTGAATCCTTAATCCTTAATCCTTGTCATTTTGTTTCCTTTGGATTCGTTCTTTAAAAATATTTTTCATCATCCTCGGTCTTAAATGATGATATTATTGAATATCTTTGGCACATGTGTGCAAAGATGAATGATTTCTGAAGAATATCTTTGGCTTTAGCACAGTAAATGCAAGATGAGCAGTGTTTAAATGAACATGTTTAAATGAACATTGATGAATATCTTTGGCCTTAGTGCAAAGATGAGCAGTGTTTGAATGAACATGACCAGATTGATGAATATCTTTGGCTTTGTAGTGCGATGAATATTTGATTTGAGATGAATATTGATTGATGTTCGAGGGGATAAAATATTGATGATGAACTTTTAAATTCATAGATTATAGTAGATTTCATTCTCTCGTAACTCTTACATGAATTATTATTTCATTGCGAATATTGATCTGAAAACTTGTTGTCTATTGTATTACTATTAAATTTTTCCTGTTGAAGACTAACGATAATTTGTTGTATATTATCTTAGTCGTAATATTCTTCTTCTTGAGCTAGTTGAGCTCACCCTTTTCCTTTTGTTCCATTCTTCTTCTCGGGAGGCGAGAATATAGCGAGTCTGAGTGAGGTATGGAATGAAGGTTTTAGAAAGGATTGTTTAGTAGTCCTCACCATTTTTGTAAAATAATGTATCGATAAATGTGATGAGGATTTATTTGAGTATAAATATTATCTAGAAGATAATATTTGTATTTAAACTCACGATTTCTTGTTGTAATAATAAAGTTGTAGTTGTTTACGTACCATGTATTGTGACTCGGAATGGGTGATGTATACTATTTTGGGGGCGTCACGGTTGGTATCGAGCTTAGGGATATGATCTCTGGCGGAGATCGGGGAATAGAACTAGGAGGGAGGCAGAGTAAATCCTTGGCTGAGTGTGTCTACTAAGCTTATTTGTTAGTTGAGTCGATATATATAGGGATATTATGTGATATATTGATTTCCTTAATTAACCCTTGTTTTTGGCGATGTTGAGAATGTCGTGAGAATATTAACGATGGAGTAAATGAGGCGAGTGGAGATGCAGATGCTTACTGTTTGACAGCGAGGAGAGCGTCGACAGCAGTGGCAATGTTCCTCCTGAAACAACACCATGTGAAGATGATGAGCGAGGGGATGTTTAGAAGCTTTTTGCGATTCATGCAAAATCGAGACGAGGAGACTTCGTGTTCAAAATCTGAGGAGAAATGATAGCAATTCACGGGTTGTCACGTGACAGCGATTCAAAGTTGGGACCACGAAATTTAAGGAAAGCGGATCCGATCATGGCGGAAACATGGGTCAAACAAATTACAAGATATTCGATGTCTTGGGATGCGGGAGAAACGAAGGTTCCATTACGCCACCTTTATGTTAAAATGGCGAAGCGGACTCTTGGTGGGAGTGCATGAAGCGTACCATCCATCCAGCGCTTTTCGGCATGTGTCTTGGGAGGCGTTTGAGAGACTATTTAATGACAAATACTTTCACGAAAGTGTTAAATCGTATGAAGGAAGTGGAGTTCATCAGTTAGAACAAAACAACATGGCGGTGTCTCGATGCGAGGCAAAGTTTGCGAGTTATCGAGTTTTGCACCTCATTTGGTGGAGAATGAGGAGCGTATGGCGGGATGTTTCTTAGAGGTTTGAAACGGCGTCGTCGATATCTCATTTCTCGTAAACTTTCTCTTTATTGAGATGTTGTAAGCGAGGGCTCAATTATTAGGCGAGATAACGAAATACAGTCATTTGAGGACCATAACGAGGATCGTACCGGAGATAGCGATCAGCGAGAATAATGATAACTGCGGAGAAAAGCAGAGAATGGACGAAATGGTAACCACTCTGGTGGTAATCATGGTCGTGAAAAGCGAAGAAGCGAGTCGGGAGGAGATTTTAAAGAGAGATTTAACAACGACTATGTGAAAACAGCGGTCTTGGTGACAAGCTGGTTCTAAGGGAGAGAAACGACCACCGGTCGTATCTTCTGAAATCACGGAAAAGAGGGACATATCGATCCAAAGCGCCCTGCAGATTCAAGGTATGCTATAGTTGTGGAAAGGAAGGACATATCGCTTTCGAATTATGCGATGGCGAAACCTAGTTCGTGAGGCGGTGACTCGAAAAAGGCATCCCGAGAAAAATCAAAGTCAGCGATTAGGGAAGGCGTTTGTTGTGGTGGTCATAATCGAGGAACCCAAGCGAGGTGATCACGGGTAAGCTATTTATAAATTCTTGCGAAGTTTATACCTTACTTGATCTGGGTCTTTACCCATTCATTTATCTCTCTCTGCATGTGTGCTCAGCGTTTAAACTTGACTCAGGAGAAATTAGACTTTGACTGTCTGTGGAAACTCAGTTAGGAGAAACTTTCATCACATCCTTTGTTTATAAATCTTGTTTGATTCAAGTTGGCACCATTACCTTTACACATTGACCTTATCTCTTTAAAGATACTTGCTTTTGATGTGATTTTAGGGATTGATTGGTTAACTACTCATCATACCAAAATTGATTGTTTTAAATGGGTTGTTAGTTTTCATATTCTAACCACACTTTGTTATGCAATTCAAACAACTAAACCATTAAAATCAATCAACATCATATCTAATCATAAAAATTATTTAGTTTATTGAAAAGCGGATGTCGAAGCTTTCTTAGCCCATGTTATGGATTTGAATAAAGACACGTCGAATTTGAATAATATTCTGTTGTTATTGACTTTCTGGCGTATTTCTGAAGAACTTCCGGTCTACCCCGAGCGTGAAGTTGAATTCTTTATTGATCTTGAACACGAGTACAAAGCCCATTTCTAAAACCCCATATCGAATGGCTCTATTGAACTTGAGGAGTTAAAGGTCCAACTACGAGAATTGTTGGACATCGGTTTCATTAAATCTAGTACATCTCCTTGGGGTGCTCTGTTTTATTTGTAAAAAAAAGAGGCGGGAGTATCGACTTTATATTGACTATCGGGGAATTGAACCATGTCACCATCGAGAATAGGTATCCTCTACCTCGTATTGATGACTTGTTTGACCCGATTCTGAGGGGCACAATTCTTTTCAAAAATCGATCTTAGATTACGGATATCATCATTGAAGATTAGGCGAGGATATTCAAAGGCGCCTTGAGAACTTCGGTATGGGCATTATGAATTCTTAGTCATGTCTTTGGACTAACTAATGCTCTGCTGACTTTCATGGATATGATGAGCCAGAGTATTCAGGAATATTTGGATCGATTCGTTGTTGTCTTTATTGATGACATCCTTATATATTCAAAAAGTCGTGAAGATCATGAGCACCATTTGAAAATTTGGTACTCGAAAACCCGTGAAAACCAACTATATGCCAAATTGAAGAAATCGAGTTACGGCTTGAGGAAGTAGCATTTCTTGGGCATATGTGTCAAAACATGGAGTATCTGTTGATCGTGAAGATTGAAGCAATCTGAAGTTAGAACAACCAAAGTCGGTGGTGAAATCGTAGCTTTTGGGCTTATTGGTTATTATCGGAGATTCGTGGAAGGTTTTCTCGAATCGCTACTCCATTAACTTCGGCTAACTTCGGAAGGATCTGAAATTCGTTTGGAATGAAGAATCGAGAAAAGTTTCCAAGAGCTTAAGAGGAGACTTATTTGGCTTTGTTCTAACAATACCATCTGGTTGGGATGGATTTGTTATCTCTGATGATCTTGAGCGAAAGGGTTAGGATGTTCTCTCATGCAGCGTGGGAAAGTCATAGCTTATGCCTCGCGACAACTTAAAAGAGTATGAGAGGAATTATCCTACTCATGATCTAGAGTTAGCGGCCCGATCGTTTTATTATTAAAGATATGGAGCCTTATCTATATGGGGAGAAAGTGGAGATATATTCGGATCATAAAAAGCCTTAAATATTTCTTCACTCAAAAGAACTCGACATGCGGCGGCGGACGTTGGCTCGAGCTATTGAAGACTACGACCACACTATTGATACCATCACAGGTAAAAGCGAGCGTGGTAGGTAGCGCGTTGAGTAGAAGATCATATCTTGAGGAGCAGTGCGATGATGTCAAGTATCGCGTAGAGCCAACTTTAATAGAAAAGTTAAGGTTGCTCGAGCCAGCAGGCCGGAGATCGTGTATGAAGAAGAAGTACTGAGAAGGAGGAGCTATTAGGGCGAGAATTGATGAAGAAGGAATACTTGAGTCCACTCTAGACTTTGTGTTCTAACGACTCGATTTGAAGTACAAGATTATGATGGAGCACACAATACACCATTTGCAATCCATCACGGAAGTACTAAAATGTATCGTGATCTTGACATACATTTTGGTGGAATAATATGAAGAGAGAGATTGCAAAGTTTATCTCGATGTGTTTAACTTGTCCAGCGTGTAAAGGCGGACATCTAGTACCTAAGGGTCCGTTGCAACCACTTGAGATTCCGGAATGGAAGTGGGAACACATTACCATGGATTTAGTTCTGGGTCTTCCTACGGTTTCTCAAGGCATCAATCTTATTTGGGTTATTGTTGATAGATTAACCAAATCTGCTCATTTCTTCTTAGTCTGGAGACTTATTCCTTGAGCGTCTTGCTAGTATATGCGTAAATGAGATTGTGAGGTTTGCATGGCATGCTGTATCCATAGTTTGGATCGTGACCCAAGATTCACTTCAAGATTTTGGGTTAGCTTGCAAAAAAGCTATGAGCGCAGTTTGCGATTTAGTTGACATACCATCCCCAAGCAGACGGACAATCGAGAGAGGACTATTCAAACTCTTGAAGATTTATTAAGACTACGTGTCCTGAACTTCAAGAGGCGGTTGGGATAAGTATTTACCATTGGTGGAATTCTCCTACAACAAGCGATTATCGAGCAAGTATAGGTGTGGCTCCATTGAAGCATTATATGGGCCGAAAATGTAGTTCTCGATATGTTGGGATGAGGTGGGTGAAGCAACATTGTTGGGACTTGGAGTTAAAATACGTATGACTCTGAAAAGATCGAATGATTAAACAGCGTATACAAAGCGGCTCAAGATCGACAAAAGAGTTATCACGGATCTTCATCGAAAGGGCGTGGAATTTAATGTAGGGGATCATGTATTGTTGCGAGTTGCTCCGTGGAAGGAGTTACAAGATTTGGGAAGAGAAAAAGCTCGATCCACGATTTATTGGTCCATTTCAAATTCTTGGCCAGAGTAGGAAATGTAGCTATAGACTTGCGTTACCTCAGTATGTCTAAGTGTTCATAATGTGTTTCACATATCGTACTTAAATAAATATGTGAAAGACCCGAACCACGTTATTGAGTTAGAACAGGACGAGATAGCCAGAAGACTTAGCGTGTGAGGAGGTACTGTCAAGATCTTGGATAGGAAGGAGTATCCTCTGCAGCATGAAGGTCATACCACAAGTTAAAGTTTTGTGGAGGAATCATCTTTATAGAAAATGACACAGGAATTGGAAGCGGAAATGAAAGCGAGTATCCTCACCTTTTGAAACACCGAGTGCGTCGTCGATTTAGAGGGCGAAATTTCATAAGGAGGGAGGTTGTAAGACCGAAATTTTTTAAATAAAAGGAATTTCCTTTATTTATTATTTTGAAATAGTAAGGGTTGATTTGATTAATGTGGATAGTTAAGGGTTAAATCATAAATATTTCAAAATAAGCAAGTGGTTATAAAATATTCATTTTGTCGGGGAATATTAGTTTGGTGGTGGAATATTAAATGCTTTGTCGGGAATATTTAAATGCGACGGTAGCGACCGTGTGTGGGCCCATGTGAGCGATTGGATGAAGAAAAGCGACAAATATAAGTTGGTTAAAAATAGCAGGCGTAGTTATTCTGAATTAAAATTTTGTTGGAATACCGGTGGTTAAAATCTGATGTCTGGCGTGGTTGCTGCGATGGCACGGTATTGCCGATATTGTTGAATTATTGATCCTTACGTGAAGGCCTTTACTCGATAATTTTCACGATGAATTCTTGTTCGATATTTTATTTTATTGATTCGATAATTCTTTGCGTTGATATTTTATATTATTGTTGTTCGATAATTGTCACTTTGCATTATCTCCATTATCGGATCAATAATTCATATTATTTGAATAATATTATTAGATAGCATTATTGGCAATGTCTAGAAAGTTACATCGAGGAGAGTTTTGGTCACCTAATTGCGGCGCCCGATGAGGAGAAATCCTTATCGGAAAGCCCCTCTTTCACAGGAGCGGCTTTGGTTGTCATAATTGTGATTACGTAATATTATTTGTGAATAATTAATTATTGATTCATATGATAAAGAAATATTTATTTTATGTGGATATAAATGATGGATTTATTTATGTGGTTATAAATGAAGAAATTATTGTTGAGGTGTTTTATCGATATTTTATCGGATTGGAGGTATTAAAAATTAAATCGGGGTTTTTGAGATATATTGCGGGGTTATAATTTTTAATCAAATAGTTGGATTAATAGTAATTTTTGGGTATGTTATACATACATAAGTTGAGTATATGTCCACAAATTTTGAGCAGATTAAAAATGCGAAATGATTTGTTATGAATTTTAAGAGGTGTGGGATTAGAAAATTAGGTTTATAATTGATTTTGGTGGAAAATTCTAGAATTGAGTGGGCCCCACTTGTGGTTGGTGAAGAAATGTGCTGAATTTTATTTCAAATGTGGTGGGTGGCAATAGTAGCGAGTAAAAACCCATCGGGTTGGCGAATTCAAAATGCCTTGGTAGAAATAACATTTTCTATAAATAGAGGCTAAGTTAGAATTGAAAATCACACGAAACAAAGTTTTCTCTCTTCTCTCTATATTATTGGCGTATTTTGTGAGTATTTAGATACTTTGAGAGTTCTTTGTTATTATCTGAGTTTCATTCGACATCACTTGAGCCTTTCCTTAGAAATCTTGATTCTTTGAGGTAAGGGATATTATTTTTTAAATAATGATATTATTTCTTGATATCATTATCTTTGAAATATTGATCTGAACTTTTTATCAAATTTGGAACTTTTTCATATCGGGTTACTATTCATGATTCACGAGTTCTTATTCACGAGTTCTTATTCATGAGTTCTTATTCACGATTCTTATTCACGAGTCTTATTAAAAAGCGTGAAAATGTTTTTTGGAATTTCTATCTTTTGGTGTCGGATTCTTATTCACGTATCGGCCTTATTCACGTATCTGACCTATTCATTATCGTATCTCACGATATCTGACACTATTCATCGAAAAATAAAATTTCTTCTTTTAAATCCAAAATATCTATTACGGATACTAGCTTTGATTGTATCCATGTTTTGATCATTCTTGAATTTTACACCACTATGATTATTTTTGAGGTATTGTTGGACATGGATAAAACAAAATCTGAATCCTTAATCCTTAATCCTTGTCATTTTGTTTCCTTTGGATTAGTTCTTTAAAAATATTTTTCATCATCCTCGGTCTTAAATGATGATATTATTGAATATCTTTGGCTGTAGTGCAAGATGAATGATTTCTGAAGAATATCTTTGGCTGTGGTGCAAAGATGAGCAGTGTTTAAATGAACATGACCAAGTGATGAATATCTTTGGCCTTTGTATGTGCAAAGATGAGCATGGCTGATTGAGATGAATATGATTGATGAATATCTTTGGCACATAGGTGCAAAGATGAATATTTGATTTGAGATGAATATTGATTGATGTTACGAGGATAAAATATTGATGATGGTAATTTGTTAAATTCATAGATTATAGTAGATTTCATTCTCTACGTAACTCTTACATGAATTATTATTTCATTGCGAATATTGATCTGAAACTTGTTGTCTATTGTATTACTATCAATTTTTCCTGTTGAAGACTAACGATAATTTGTTGTATATTATCTTAGTCGTAATATTCTTCTTGAGCTAGTTGAGCTCACCCTTTTCCTTTTGTTCCATTTTTCTCTCGGGAGGCGAGAATATAGCGAGTGCAGTCGGGGTATGGAATGAAGGTTTTAGAAAGGATTGTTTAGTAGTCCTCACCATTTTTGTAAAATAATGTATCGATAAATGTGATGAGGATTTATTTGAGTATAAATATTATCAGAAGATAATATTTGTATTTAAACTCATCAGATTTCTTTTGTAATAATAATAAAGTTGTAGTTGTTTAGGATAATTTCATTAATAATTTAATATTAATGATATTAAGTTAATAATAAATGATATTAAGTTTATTTAATAATTATATTAAATAAATAGTTTAAAATGGTTTTATTTATTTAAAATCATTTAATAAGGATATTAATGAATTAATAATATTTTAAGTTATAATTAATGACTTTTAATATTTTGATAGATAATGAAGTAATACTTTAATATTAATGGTAATTATTTAAAAATGATTTTAAATGTTTTAAAAATCATTTAAGGGTAATATTAATACTTTAAAAATACTTTGAGTTATTATAAATAACTTTAACATTTTGGCAATGGTTTCATTAATAGTTTAATATTTTTTAAATATTAATGATAATAGAATTATTTAATATTTAAATCATTTAATAATGATTCCGGTGTTTGAAAATTCATGATTAATTATAATAAATGTTTAAAAATTACTATAAGTCATTTAAAAATAATATGATTGATACTTACAGATATTGAACTACATGATAGAGTCTTAGACTCGATAATTACCCGATAAAGCCGTCGTTAAACCGACATGTTTCAGAAATTGATCTGGACTTTGATAATTTGATTAGATATGTGTTTATTTGTGATTTAACGGTTGTGGAACATATGTGACAATGTGATTAGGTTATGTCTTTGTTGTAATAAGCGATCTTTATGTGTTATAGTATGTTATTCTAATCGATCAAATGATCTTATTACTGATAGGTGTTATATAAGGATATAACTAAGTTATGAAATGTAAGCATTGCATCAGGCAAGTATCTTACCTTTGCATTTCCTTTATGCAATGGACATGAGTAAGAAGTTTCAGAATTATATTATTATTATACTATATTATTAACCCTATTGTGATATATTCTATATCCGATCATTGTTTATCAACATGTTAGTATATGATAATTCAGATATATATTATGTTAATTAATTTCTAAATATGGTTACACAAGTGTCCCCACTTGGATAATCATTGTAGTTAAACACATGTTGATATATATATATATATATATATATATATATATAGCCGTATATATATCTATATTTGATTGAAATTTAGACACAAATTCAGAAATATCGTTGAATAAGTTAAAAAAAATTCGTATCCAATCAAATTGTTTTGGTTCGGATTCCAAACTAAGTATGAACATCCTGATCACGCGAAAACTTTTATGTGCCCAAGACGGACAGAGTGAACGATCCTATCATTGTTGTAATATAGTATTGATCAATACAGGTCCCATGGGAAGTACAACCTAACACCTGTAAGTTATGACAGTTTGCAGATGAAGTTCTGCTAAACCTTAGTAAAAACTAAAAAAAATGTTCATAATCTGTCAACTAATACCTATATATATAGTCAATATGTAGTTTCAAAAATTTGAGATAGAATTATTATGTTGTTATTATCAGTTCAGTTTACTTCACAACTATAAATTCATTGTAGAAGTGATGTACAAAGAAAATATTTATTTCTTTCAGTTAATTATATTTCTAATTGTTATTACTTGCTGGGCACCCAAATACTCATCCTTGCTTAAATTTAAATGTTTTCAGCTAGGCATGATCAACCCGAAGGTTTAGACCAGAATAAGTGAAAAGGAAAGCAAACATAACATGTTTAATGGTATCTTTTGTAATAGTTAGACAATATATAGACAATGATATGTATTATATATCATGTAAAGAATTATAGTAAAGGTTACGTACTTGGGATTAGACTCTGATAAATATAAGTTAAGTTGGATTTTTATATTATAGTTATTATTATTAGTATTATTCCGCTCATAGAAAAATGGTATCGTGAAGCACCGAGTTCGGGTTTCAAGTACCCGAGTTTGGGGTCTTCACAAGTTGGTATCAGAGCTTAGGGTTTGAAACCTTAGATGGGTTAGACCTTAGGCTATAACCTTGGAACAGAGGGAAACGTTGAAAATACAAATAACTCATATAGAGTTTAAAAAGGGAGATGAATTGAATAAGTACATCGTCAAACAAAATAAAAGATAACTTGTATAAAGCCATTATTTGTTGTGTGTATATATTAGTTGATAATCAGGATAACTTAATTAGGTGTGTAGATGTCAGATAGAAAAGGATTAGGATACCCTCAGGTCGTAAAGAAGTATCAAACCCATACCCTCGAGCCAATATCAAAGCCAATAGCTGAAATAGAGGCTCACATTGAAAGCTACCTCAATGAGGTGGTTTTTTTAAAAATATAGTACCGGACCCTGAAACGATAGTATGACTGATAGGTAAAGTATAGTTAAAGAATATGTGGTCAATGTCGAGTTCTTAAACTCGTATGTTTGTGGTGAGTTCTTAAACTCATAATGTATGGTAAGTTGGACGAACTAGGTGTAGTTAGGTGTGAATGGATTATTGAGGATAATGGGAATATACAGATTTCTAAACAATTGATCCTTAGTGGAGGCGTAAGAAATAAGTAGTACTAGTATTGTAAGACCCCAAATTATTAATAAATGAAATTAAATTTCTTCTATTTATCATTTTGAAATAGTAAGGGTTGATTTGATTAATGTGGTTAGTTATAGGTAAAATGCGCAAATATTTCAAATAAGCAAGTGGTTATAAAATACTCATTGTTGTCGGAGAATATTCGTTTGGTTGTGGAATATTCTTTATGCTTGAGGAGAATATTATTAATGCGACGGTGTGACCTTATATGGGCCCCATAACTTGAAAAGCGATTTGATGAAGAAAACGACAAGTATAAGTTGTTTATAAATAACGACGTAGTTATTACCCTTAATCTTTGTTGGAATACCGGTGGTTAAAACACAAGATGTCTGGCGATGTTGCATAGAAGAGCACTGCAGTATTGCACCAATTATTGATTCTTACGTGAAGGCACTTACTCGATAATTATTACGATAGTAATTACTTTTCAATATTTTATTTTATTGATTCAATAATTGTTGCGTTGATATTTTATATTACTTTGTTGTTTCAAAGTTTTAATACAAATATTGTCTTCTAGACAATATCCACTCTCAAAATAAGTCCTCATTACATTTATTGTCACACTATTTAACGAAATAGTGAGGACTACTAATACTATCATCATCGGACCATCACTCTCAGTTCCCAGGCTAGTCCCGGCTATATTCTCATTTCACGAAGAGAACGTGAAAAAAAAGGGTGAGCTCAACTAGCCCGATAAAATATTATGACTAAGATAATGCGAATAAATTATCATTAGCCTTAAACGTGTTAAAGCGATAAAATATAACAAACATCAAGTTTAAGCTGCGTTGAAAAAGCAATCCATTAAAAAGTCAGTAGAGAATAAAATCTACTATCTTTTATGATTTAAAAGGTTTTTCATCACTTTTATCGGCGAGACTCGACAATAAATAATCCACATCATCGAATCACCCCTTACTTTTCTGACCGAGGATATTCTTTAGTATCACGACCACAATTATCCATGCACTACGGGCGAGAATATTTGTGTATTCATTAATGGTCATGATCATGCCAACAAGCATCCATCGATGCACTACACGGCCAATGAGGACTTTTACCACATCATTTGTAACATTACGGTCGTGATTACAGAATAATCCACAGTCATAATCATACCAAGTCCATCATACATACTCTACTGGCCACAGATGACTTTCAAAAAATATAAACATGAGGATGATGACAATGATATAAAAATTGATAAAACAAGTTCAAAATTAATTTATCCGAGGAACTAATAACGTCCAAATTATCGACATGATCTTTGCTTTGTAGAGTAAAATTCAAGAATGCTCGGAAGAATATTTCCATGAAAAGATCTTTGGATGAAGCGCAAAATATCGAGGATATTCCACTAATTTCATGGAGTATAGAAGTCAAAACTTTAACTTATTTGAGTATAATAAAGAATGGAATAACAAAAGAAATCACCGTGCATGCGGTACTTAGCGCAGAGCGCAGGTTATTCAACGAATAATAAATAACGGAACGGTCGGTAGAAAAAAAAATACAAATGACGGATGTTCAACGAGAATAATAAAGAATGGAATAACAACGAAATCACCATAAATGCGGTGCCTTAGCATAACGAGGATTATTCAACGAGAATAATAAATAAGGGAAATCGGTCGGTAGGCGTAAAAAATTCGAAACGAGAGGATATTCAACGAATAATAATAAAAAAGCGGAACCGAATCCGGTATAAAAGCGCCGAAAGGATATTCAACGAGAATAATAAAAAAAGAATATATAAAATCGGAAATAAAAATATAAAGAGATATTCAACGAATAATAATAAAGAATGGAATAATAATAAGAATGTCACCAAGTATAGGGTAGCAGCGTATTATACAAGGTTATTCAATAATAATAAAAAATGGAATAACATAAATTATTCTTCATGAATAATATAAATAATAACTCTTCATGAATAAAAAGAAATAATAATATACTCTTATAATATTCCTATATAAAGAAAAAGAAAAAATAAATATATATAAGTAGTGAAGTAGCGAGAATACTTTTCTTCTTTCTCTCTATATATTTTTCTCTCTCTCTCTTTAATTGAATTAAGTAAAAAATAATGAAGAAATGAGCTTATTTATAGAAAAATGGAAACTGCATAGTAACTAATAATTATATTTAAGAGCAGTCAGATTGATTTACTTTAATCGATATTCCATATAAAAAATAAATTTTTAAATAAAATATATATATATATATTTATAAAATATATATATAATAATATAATAATATAATATATAATAATAAAAATATATATAATAAAAATATATATTATATATATAAAAATATATATATATATAAATATATATATATATATATAATATATATATATATATAATATTATATATATAAATATATATATATATATAATATATTATATATATATAAAAAATAATTATATATATATATATAATAATTTATATATATATATTATATATTCATATTAATATATATATTTCCGGAAGAGGGGCTTTCATATATATTTCTAATATTATATATATATATTATATTTCCTATATAACTTAAGTATTTAATATATATAAAATTTTTATAATTTTATTATAATTATTATAAATAATATATAAAATAAAAAAATTGAATCATGACTTATAATATATATAATTCATACAATAATTGAACATCAATAATCAACTTCTCACTTAATATAATATCGATAATCAATACTGTATTTATCTTTGACGCAGCGTATTCTTTTACTTTTAACAGGGTGTTTCAGCGATTAACGGTAAAACTTTAATGTAGTTATTTTCATAAAAAAAAATATTTTTGTCGTTTTCTCGATCAAATGATAATTTTGTTGTGGGGTCCACCAATGATTGTCTTGTTATCTGAATATTCCTGTTAAAAGCGAATATTCCCAGACCAATCGAATATTATATAACAACTTGCGTACTTTGCAAAATTTATAAATATTACCCACAACTATAACATTATATCAAATTCACTCCATAATATTTCAAAAATAATATTTATAGAAAATTCATCTTTATTTAAAAAAGTTGGGGTCTTACAACCTCCCTTCTTATGAAATTTAGCCCTCGAAAATTAGAATGCGTTACACGGTATATCGAAGAGGTAAGGATACCTTGATTTCATTTGATTCTAACTCCCAGTCATTTCCTCGACATCGTGGTTTCTCCACAAAACTTTGACTTGAGGTATAACCTTGGAGCGTAGAATATATGTTCCTTCTTATCAAGATTTGAGCAGGAACCTCTTCATACGTCAAATCTTCCGCTATTTAAATCGGTTCTAACTTCGATAATGTGGTTGGGGTCTTCCACATATTTACGTAACATGGATATGTGAAAAATGTTATGAACAGAGACATACTTGGCGGTAAAAGCGAGTCTATAGGCCCACGGTTCCTACTCGATCGAGGATTAAAAATGGGCGATGAATCGAGGATTGAGCTTTCCTCTCTTTCCAAATCTAAGTAACTCTCTTTCCATGGAGCGACACGTAACAACACATGATCTCTATATCGAATTCCACGTCCTTTCGATGAAGATCGGCATAACTCTTTTGTCGATCTTGTGAGGTTTTTATCGTTGTCGGATCGTTTGAATCTTTTACGTAGTCATACGTACCAACTCGGTCCCAACAACGTTGCTTCACCCACCTCATCCCGGCATCTTTGAGAAGACACTTTCTTCCATCTGGCGCTTCGAATGGAGCCATGCGATACTTGCTTGATAAGCTGTTGTTGTAGGAAAACTCCACCATGGTAAGAACTTGTCCCAACTTCCCTTGAAATCAAGGACCACGAGTCTCTTAATAGATCTTCAAGAGTTTGAATAGTCCTCTCCATTGTCCGTCCCGTCGAGGGATGATATCTTAGAGACTAAATCGTAAAAATCTGTGCCCATAGCTTTTTTTGCAAACTAACCCAAAATCGTGAAGTGAATCTTGGGTCTCGATCGAAACTATGGATCTTGGCATACCATGCGATCTTACAATCTCGTTTATGTACATCTGACGAGCAAGGCGTTCAAGTGTATAAGTTTCTCGTATCGGTAAAAAAATGAAGCGGACTTGGTCGATCTATCAACAATGACCCAAATCGCATCTATGCCTTGAGAAACCTTGGGAAGACCGATAACAAAATCCATGGTAATGTGCTCCCACTTCCATTCGGAATTTCAAGTGGTTGCAATGGACCTTTTGGTACTTGATGCTCGCTTTGACTTCGTTGACAAGTTAGACACCTTGAGATAAACAACGCTATCTCTCTCTCTCATATTGCTCCACCAAAATGTATGTGAAAGAAGATCATGATACATTTTGGTACTCCCGATGGATTACAAGCGGTGTGTTGTGCGCCTCCATCATGATTTTATACTTTAAATCGAGGTCGTTAGGAACCACAAAGTGCAGAGTTGACTCAAGTATTCCTTCTTCATCGATTCTTGCTTGGCGTAGCACCTTCTTGCACTTTCTTCCTCATCATCGCATCGGCTCAGTGCGTAGCTTGGCGACTTTAACTTTATCAATTAAAATCGGTTCTACTTTCGTATATTACGCCATCATCATGTGGGTCCACAGGTCTTTAACTCTATCTCCATCCTTTGCAAGTCACACAAAATGGGCCTTTGCGTTGACAATATCGCTCGCATTTCGTACGTGCATATGATCTGATCTTACTCGATCGTCGGCTACCGTTTAAACTTTTCGGGATGGTATTGGATGGTATGATCATAATCTTTCAATGAGTTCAAGCCAACGTCGTTTTGTCGCGTGTTGAGTTCCTTTTGAGTGAAGAAATATTTGAGGCTTTTATGATCAAGTAAAGATCTCCACTTTCTCCCCATCTGAGTAATGCCTCCAAATCTTTAGTGCGAAGACAACATTTACTTGACTCTAGATCATGAGTAGGATAATTCCTCTCATATTCTTTGAGTTGTCGTGAGGCGTAAACTATGACTTTCCCATGTTGCATGAGAACACATCCCAACCCTTTGCTGAAGCATCATCCATGTGATGACAAATCCCTCTCGAGACGGATGGTATTGTCGAGCAGTCTTTGAAATGAGTCTCCTCTTGAGTTCTTGAAAACTCTTCTCACATTCCTCGCTCAATAGAACTTTGTATCTTTTTTGAGTCGGTTTGAGTTAATGGAGTAGCGATTAGAAAAAATCCCTTCCACGAATCTCAGATAATAACCCGATTAAGCGAAAGCTACGTGCTTGATCCTTGATTTAGGTTGCTCCCGACTTTGAATAGCTTTGATCTTTCTTTGGGTCAGCGGATATTCCATGACTTGATACCACGTGCCCAAGGAATGCTACTTCCTCGAAGCGAACTCGCATTTCTTCAACTTGGCATAAAGCTTGTATTCACGAAGCTTTTGGAGTGTCGACCTCAAGTGTTGCTCATGATCTTCACGGCTTTTGGAATAAATAAGGATGTCATCAATAAAGGCGACCACAAAGTGATCCAAATATTCCTTGAATACTCGGTTCATCATATCCATGAAAGCGGCGGGGCATTAGTCGATCAAAGGACATGACTAGGAATTCATAATGCCGTCTGGGGTTACGAAAGCCGTCTTTGGAATGTCATCGGTTCTAATCTTCAATTGGTGATATCCGGAATGAAGATCGATCTTTGAAAAGAATTTGGCTCCTTGCAACTGGTCAAACAGGTCATCAATACGTGGCAATGGGTACCTATTTTTGATGGTGACATGATTGACTCCAGATAATCAATACAAAAATCGCATACTCCCATCTTTCTTCTTCACGAATAGAAGCAGGGAGCACCCCGAGGAGAAGTACTAGGACGAATAAAGCCATGTCTAACAATTCCTGCGGTTGGGTCTTTAACTCCAAGAAGTTCATATAGACCATTCGATATGGGGCTTTGGAAATGGGTTTTGTCTGGGTTCAAGTCGATACAAAATTCAATTTCACGCTCTGGGGGTAGGCGGGGAAGTTCTTGAGAAATCGTCGGAAATTCATTAACAATAGAAATATCATTCAAAAGCGGCGTATTTTTGTTTTTAGATCCGTGACATGAGCTAAGAAAGCTTGACATCCATTTTTCAATAAGCGAATAGCTTTATGGCTTGAGATGATGATGATTGATTTTAATGGTTTGGTTGCTTGAATTAGCATAATAGGTTGGTTAGGAATATGAAAGCTAACAACCTTACGAAAATAATCAATTTTTGCATGATGAGTAGTTAACCAATCAATCCTAGAATCACATCAAATCAAGTATTTTTAATGAAATAAGATCGACGGGTAATGTGAGGGTGCCGATTTGAACCAAACAAGACTTATAAAGCGATGGATGTAATGAAGGTTTCTCCCAGCGGAGTTTCCACGAGATAAGTCGAAAGTCTAATTTCTCGGGTCAAATTTAATCGTTGGCGCAAGTAGGAGAAATAAAAGAATGGGTAGAACCGGTATCAAATAAAGGTATAGACTTATTAGAGTTTATGATAAGCTTACCGTGATGACCTCATTCGGGTTCCTTGCTTTTTTGGGAGGTCACAACAAATGCTCTCCCTTGCACTCTTGGGCTTTGACTTTTACGGGGCGGACTTTTGGTGCCTCCATCCCTAGTGAACTTGTCTTGATGAGCGACAAAAATCGGGCTAAAGTGACCTTCTCTTCCACAATTATAACATGCTTTGGATGGCATCATGCGGTTTGGGTGATGTGTCCCTCCCCTCGCATTTTTGAAGCATATGATAGGGTGGTTCTCCTTCTTCTTTACAACAATGGTCTTTGGTCTTGGCGTCTTTCCATCATTGTTGAATCTCCTTTTCTTGAAATGTCCATTCTTATTGTCTTGGCCATGATTACCACCAAAGTGGTTACCATTTACGGCATGTTGATTCCCTCCACGCTTGTTGTCAAGCTTTGATGATGTTGATACCACTTTGGTATTATCATTTTGTCAAATTGCTTTCTCTTGGTTGCGTTGACTTTCGTTATCGGCGCTCCAATAAGCGAGCCCTATTTACAACATCTGAATACAAACACGGTTTATGAGAAATAAGATATTGGCGTATCTCGGGTTTCAAACCTCTTAAAAACATTAGCGTCATTCTCTCCTCATTATCGACCAAATGGGATCTGGCGGGATAACTCATAAAACTTTAGCCTCGTCTTGCGACACGGTCGTATTGTTTTGTTCGAACTTGATAAACTCCACCTCTTTCATGTGATGAATACTTTCGGGAAAGTACTTGTCGTTGAATAGTTCTTGGAACTTCTCCCAAGACATCTTGAGTCGTCGGTGTTGAGTCGTTTCTGATTCCCACCGATGTCTGCCTCTTCTCTCCTTGACATATGAAAGGTGGCGAAGGGAACCTTTTGCTCCTCGGAGCATCCCAAGACATCAAATATCTTGGTGATCTGCTTTATCCATGCTTCCGCCTTAAGTGGTTTTTGGCTCTCTCCAAATAAACTCCGTGGTCCCGCTCCTTGAAGCTGTTTAGCGGTGGCCCGTCAAGAGAGTTTCGATGTTTCCACCTACATTTTTTGGGCGAGGGCCGCTCTCTCTTTGATGTTGCATGAATTGCAAAAAAAGCTGAACATTCCATCATTCATCATTTGGTTGGTGTTGTTGTTGTTTGCATGAGAGGATTATATCGCCTTCACGATGCACATTATCACGATTATTGATATGTGGAGACTCAGCGGTCTCTTGTGCTCCATTGCTATTCTCAACATTCTCGGATGTCATTTTGAATCTTGCCACAAAACAAGGGTAATTAACATATAACATATTATCCTATACTTTGACCAGACCAATTAAATACCAAATAAACTTTAGGTAGGTCATATATACTAGAAAGAAATCCCCGTCTCTCCCCTCCTAGTTCTAGTCTCACATCTTAGCGGGGATCATATCCTAAGCTTTGATACCAAGCTTGTGGCGCCCCCCCCAAATAGGTATACATCACCCATCTTGAGTGCGCCCGATACATGGTACAAAATTCAAATACTTAATAATACAATCTTTATTAATATACAATCACAACAAAACATAAGCTGAGTTTTAATACAAATATTGTCTTCTAGAGATATATCCACTCTCGAAAATAAGTCCTCATTACATTTATTATCACACTATTTACGAGAATAGTGAGGGACTACTAATACTATCTATCATCTAGGACCATCACTCCAGTTCCCAGAGCTAGTCCCGGCTATATTCTCATTTCACGAAGAGAACGATGAAAGAAAAGGTGAGCTCAACTAGCCCGATGAAAATATTATGACTAAGATAATGCGAAATAAATTATCATTAGCCTTAAACGATGTTAAGCGATAAAATATAACAAACATCAAGTTTAAGCTGCGGTGGAACAAACAATCCATTAAAAAAGTCAAGTAGAATAATAAAATCTACTATCTTTTATGATTTAAAAGTTTTTCATCATCTTTTATCGTTTGAGACTCGACAATAAATAATCCACATCATCGAATCACCCCTTTTTTTCTGACGACCGAGGATATTCTTTAGTATCCGACCACAATTATCCATGCACTACTACACCGAGAATATTTGTGTATTCATTAATGGTCATGATCATGCCAACAACTGTCCATCATCGCACTACTGGGCCAATGAGGACTTTTACCACATCATTTGTAACATTACGGTCGTGATTACACAAGATAATCCACAGTCGTAAATCATACCAAGTCCATCTATGCACTCTCTGAGCCACAGATGACTTTCAAAAAATATAAACATGAGGATGATGACAATGATATAAAATTCAATAAAAAGCAAGTTCAAAAATTAATTTATCCGAGAACTAATAACGTCCAAATTATCGACATGATCTTTGCTTTGTAGAGTAAAATTCAAGAATGCTCGAAAGAATATTTCCATGAAAAGATCTTTGGATGAAGCGCAAAATATCGAGGATATTCCACTAATTTCATGGAGTATAGAAGTCAAAACTTTAACCAATTGAGTATAATAAAGAATGGAATAACAAAAGAAATCACCATGCATGCGGTGCCCATAGCATAGCGAGTTATTCAACGAGAATAATAAATAACGGAACGGTCGGGTGAAATTACATGCAAAGCGGGATGTTCAATGATGTTCAATAGAATAATAAAGAATGGAATAACAACAAAAATCACCATGCATGCGGTACTTATGCATGAGCGAGTTATTCAACGAAATAATAATAAGGGCGGAAATCGAATCGGTAAAAGCGCATGCAAGACGGATATTCAACGAATAATAATAATAAAAATGGAACGGAATCGTAAATAAAAAAATGAAGCGAGGATATTCAACGAAAGAATAATAAAAAAGCGGAATAAAAAATAAAATAAAGCGCATGAGAATAGGATATTTCAACGAGAATAATAAAGAATGGAATAATAGAAGATGTCACCAAGTATAGGGTAGCCAGTATATCTGAGTTATTCAATGAGAATAATAAAGAATGGAATAACATAAGTTCTCTTCATGAATACAAAAAAATAATACCCCTTACGAGAAGTACAACAAATAATATTCCTTACTTAAGAAAAAAATAGGATATATAAGTAGTGAAGTAGCGAAGAATACTTTTTTTCTTTTCTTTCTCTATAGTTTTCTCTCTAGAGTTTGATTGAATTAATTAAGAAAATAATGAAGGAATGAGCTTATTTATAGAAAAATGGATTGCATAGTAACTAACTCATGAGCGGTCCAGTTGATTTACTTTAATCGGACGGTCCATATTTAAAAAATCTTTTAAATTTAAAATAAAATCTTTTAAATAAAATATAATATATTATATATAATAATAAAATAAAATAACTTTATAAAAAATTTTATATAAAAACTTATATATAATATATTATATATATATATATATAATAATAATATAATATATATATAATTATTATATAATAAAATAATATAACTTTATAAAAGTATTATATTTTATATAAATAATATTTACTATTAAAATATAATATATATAATATATATATATAATATATAATATATATATATATATATATATAATATAACTATATAAATAATATTACATTTTATATAAAATAATTTTTATATTATTACATTAATAATACCAACAATAAACAAAAGCAGTGACTTATCACGTAAGCATCGATAATCAATCTGGTGTGTCTACTTTATGCGACCACAGCGTATTCTTGTACTTTTTTTAACAAGGGTGTTTCAGCGATTAAACGGTAAAACTTTCGCGTTATTTTCATAAAAAAAATTTTTTTCGTTTTTTCTCGATCAAAAATGATAATTCCGTTGTGGGGTCCACCAATGATTGTGCTTAGTTATGCGAATATTCCTGTAAAGCGAATATTCCTGTTAAAAGCGAATATTCCCAGACCATCGAATATTATATAACAACTTGCGTACTTTGCAAAATTTATAAATATTACCCACAACTATAACATTATATCAATTTCACTCCATAATATTCAAAAATAATATTTATAGAAAATTCATCTTTATTCATCTTTATTCAAAAGATACTAGCTTTGATTGTATCCATGTTTTTGATCATTCTTGAATTTTACTTTACTAGTTATGATTTATTTATGAGGTATTTTTGGACATGGAATAGGCTGAAATCTGAATCCTTAATATTTATTCTTTTGTTTCATTTGGATTCGTTTTCTTTAAAATATTTTCATCATCATCCTCAAAATCCTAAATGATGATATAATTGAATATCTTTGGCAAATAATGCAATGAATTAATGATTTCGATAAATATCTTTGGCCGTGGTGCAAAGATGAACATGTGTTTAAATGAACATGACCCAGTGATGAATATCTTTGGCTGTGTAGTGCAAAGATGAATATTTAATTTATTAGATATATATTGATTGATGTTACGGGGATAAAATATCAACGATGAACTTTTAAATTCATATATAGAAGATAGTAGATTGCATTCTCTACTTCACTCTTCTAATGAATTATTATTTCCATTTCATTGCGAAGATTGATTTAAAAGCGGTTGTCTATTGTATTCTATTAGATTTTTTTTCCGTGGCGCCCCAAAATAGGTCCATTCCATCCACCCATTCTTGAGTCGCCAAATACATGTAGATGCGAAATAACTACAACTTTATTAATACATTTGTGTAGTGCAAAATACACAACATATATCTTTTGTGAGTTTAAATACAATTATTGTCTTCTAGACAATATCCACACCAAAATAAATCCCCATCATAATTATTGATACATTATTTTACAAAAATGGTGAGGACTACTAAACAACTCTCTCTAGAACCTTCATTCCATACCCCAGAGCTAGTACTTTCATACATTCTCGCCTCCACGAGAAGAAAAATGGAACAAAAAGGAAAAGGGTGAGCTCAACTAGCCCGATAAAGAATATTATGACTAAGATAATATACAACAAATTATCGTTAGTCTTGAACGGAAAAATCTAATAGAATACAATAGACAACCAGTTTTAAATCAATCTTAGCGGTGAAAATAATAATTCATTAGAAGAGTTAAGTAGAGAATGCAAACTACTATCTTACATATATGAATTTAAAAGTTCATCGTCGATATTTTATCCTGTAACATCAATCAATATATATACGGAATCAAATATTCATCTTTTTCTCAGGCCAAAGATATTCATCGATTAATCATGTTCATCTAAACACTGTTCATCTTTTTACCTACGGGCGAAAGATATTAATCGATCGGTCGTGTTCATCTCAACACTGTTCATCTTTGCACTACTGGGCCAAAGATATTCATCAAATCATTCATCTTTGCTTCACTGGGGCGAAGATATTCATAAATATCATCATTTAGGGTGAGGATGATGAAAAAAATTTTTTAAGAAGCGAATCCGATGAAACAAAAGAACAAATATTAAGGATTAAGTATTTTAAACAATCCAGTTCAAAAATACTTCATAAGTAATCGAGTGGAGTAAAATTCAAGAATGATCAAAACATGGATACTGATCAAATCTAGTATCCATAATAGATATTTTGGACAAAAAGAAAAAATTTCATTTTTAAATTGAATAGTGCTTATATTATTGAATAATAGTGCATTATCGTGAATAGTCTCGTATCGTGAATAGTAACTCAAACACCAAAAGATAGAAATTTCACAAAAAACATCTTCTTCACGAATTACTAATGAATAGTACTCTCGTGAATAGTAACTCGTGAATAATAACTCTCATGAATAGTAACTCAATGAATAATGAATAACCCAAATAGTAATGAAAAAGTTCCAAATTTGATAAAATTTCCAACCAATATTTGGCATAATGATATTGAAGAAATAATATCATTTTCGAATAAAATAACATCCTTACCTCGAAAGACGATACTTCTAGTTGAAACAGGATATAGGCTATGACTTGAACTTGCACCGTATAGCAATACTCAAAGTATACTCAAAATACTCACAAGAATAAACTCGATAATATAGAGAGAAAACTTGATTTACGGTGTGATTTTCAATTCTAACCTAAGCACCTATTTATAGGAAAATTGCTTAGAACACCAAAGCGAAAATTTAATATAATAATATTATATATTTTACAAAACTTCCTTAGCCCACCTTTTGGTCATCTGAATTCACCACTAATCACATGTTAAATGATGTCCAAAAAAATAAAAAAAGCGTTTTTCTAATTTAAAATATTTTAAACTTCCAAAAATCAATTATTTGAACTTGAACTTCAATAATTCATAATAAATAGCCTTTTATCAGAAAAATTCAAAACTCTCACGAATTTTTTATAGGAAATTCAATTCTACAACTTTGCGAAGAAGAAAGTTTTTCCAAATTCCAAACAAAATTGGTAGAAATCCACAAGCAGAGCGATTTTACAATATAATCAAATTTGATCGATAAATGTGTCCATTAACACACAAAATATGTTATTAAACATTTAATGCCACAAAATACTCTTCCTCCTCATATACTCATATATCCCACATTCATTATAAAAATATCACCGTTAATATATTATTAAAATAATATATTTAAATGAATTATTTTATCGAGAAAAATAAAATATTAATTTTCAACAATTGTCACATTAAAAATTTTCTCCATCTATATCCACATAAAATCAATATTTTCCTCATCATATAAATCAATAATTAATTATTCACAAATAATATTACGAAATCACGATCTTGTGACGGTGTAGTTCCGGAAAGAGGGGCTTCGATAAGGATCTCTCACTTCTTGGCGCCTTGATTAGGTGACCAAACCTCTCCTTAGACAAAACTTTCTAGACATTGCCAATAATGTTATCCAATAATATTATTAGGATAATATGAATTATTGCTCCGATAATGGAAAATCTTGTGTAATGACAATTTATTGAAACAACGATAATATAAAATATCAATGCGACAATTATTGAATCGATAAAATAAAATCTTGAGCGATAATTCTTTGTAACAATTATTGAGTAGTGCCTTCTTACGTAAGAATCAATAATTGGTGCAATCTGGTATATCTTCTTGTTCAACAACGCGTATTAGTGTGTTTTAACCACCGGGTATTCAACGATATTAACTTGGTAACAACTTCTGTAGTTATTTATAAACAACTTATATTTGTCGTTTTCTTCATCCAATCGCTTTCCGTTATGGGGCCCACAAAAAATTGCTTGGTCGTCAATGCGAATATTCCCCAAACGATCTGAATATTCCACGACCAAGCGAATATTCCCAAATGATAATGAATATTTTATAACCACTTGCTTATTGAAAAATATTTGCGTATTTTACCCATAACTATCCACATTAATCAAATCAACCCTTACTATTTCAAAATAATAAATAAAGGAAATAAATTTTATTTAAAAATAATTTGAGGTCTTCTGACCTCCCTCCTTATGAAATTTAGTCCTCGAAATTGGCGTCGTGCGTACTGGTGTTTGAAAAGATGAGAATACCTCGCTTTCATTTCCATTTCCAACTCCCGGTCATTTCCTCAATAGCATGGTTTCTCCACAAAACTTTAACTTGTGGTATAACCTCGGTACATAGGACATGTTCTTTCTATCCAAGATCTTGGCAGGTACCTCCTCGTCGTTAAGTCTTGGCTATCTCGTCCGGTTCTAACTTCGATGGCGTGGTTGAATTAGTCCACATATTTATGTAACATCGATCGTGAAAAGCGTTATGAACACGCGTCATACTTGGCGGTAAAAGCGAGTCTATAGGCCCACAGTTCCTATTCGATCGAGAATTTCAAATGGATTAATAAATCGAAGGTTTGAGCTTTCCTCACCTCACACAGATTCTCGCTTTTGAAATAACAACTTCTTGCACCTCCTTCTTCAAATTCATCGACTCGGTGTGTAGCTTGAGCGACTTTAACTTTATCGATTAAAGTCGATTATACTCGTATATCATCACGTGGGTACCTAGAGTTTTCATCTCCATCTCTATTATTTGTAAATTATCTGAAATGAGTCTTTGACAATATCGTACTTTCGTGCTTGTATCGATCTTCTACTCAACACGTCGGCTACCGTTAAGCTTTTCGAGGATGGCATGGTGAAACATGTCTTTGAAATGAGTCTCCTCTTGAGTTCTTGAAGCTCTTCCCACATTCCTTGCTCCATTCGAATTTTGTATCTCTACGAGTCAATTGCGTTAATGGAATAGCGATTCGAGAATATCCTTCAACGAATCTCCGATAATAACCAACTAAGCCTGAAAGCTACGTATTTTGATTACCGACTTAGGTTGTTCTCAATTGTGACTCATATCCCAACCTTGGATAATGCGTTACAATGACACCTATCGGTTTACTATCGCATACGCGAATATGGTGTCCCCTACGAAGAAAATGCGGCGGTGCATTCCACAAAAGAAGTCACCGGATAAAGGCTCGGTACCAAATTCTATAGTTGAATTTTAACTCACGAAGTTCAATAGGAGCCATTCGATATGAGATTTTAGAAATGAGTTTTGTCTGGGTTTCAAAGTCGATACAAAATTTAATATCGGGCTTTGGGAGTAAGCCAAGAAATTCTTGAGAAATACGTCGGGAAAAATCAATAACAACAGAATATTATTCAAATCGGCGTGTCTTTATTCAAATCCATAACATGGACTAAGAAAACTTGACATCCGTAATAAGCGAATGACTTCATGGCTTGATATGAAAATGTTTGACTACAATGGTTTGATTGCTTGAATTGAATAACGGGTTGCTTAGGAATATGAAAACTAACAACCTTACGAAAGTAATCAATTTCGGCGTGATGAGTAGTTAACCTTAAAATCACATCAAAAGAAAATATCTCTATAGAAATAAGGTTAACGGTAATGTGATAGTGCCACTGACTGAATCAAGCAAGATTTCTAAACAATGGATGTAATGAAAGTTTCTCTAACGGAGTCTCCATAAATAGGTCAAAGTCTAATTTCTCCGTAGTCAAGTTCAAGCGTTGGCGCAAGCAAGAGAGATAAAAGAATGGGTAGAACCAAGTATCTAGTAAGGTATAAACTTGTGAAATTTATAATTAACTAACCCATGCTAACCGTTCGGGTTCCTCGCATTTTGACCGGTCACGACAAAGCGCTCTTCCGAGGCATCGTTGACTTTGACTTTTTGGGACATCCTTTTGAGTCACCATTCCCATTGGACTAGGTTTTGATATAGTATAATCTCGGCGATATGTCCTTCTTTTCCACAATTATAGCATACCTTAAAAGCTGTTGTGGGCGGTTTGGTGATATATCCCTCTTTCCGCATTTGTAACATATCGATGGTGGTCTTTCTCCTCCCTTGGAACTAGTTGTTCTTTGGTGTTGACGTCTTCACATGGTGGTTGTTGAATCTCCTCTTTTTAAAATCTCCTCCCGACTTGCTTCTTCTATTTTCATGGCCACGATTACCACCGAGTGGTTTCTGCCTTTGTCCGTTCTTCTTTCTCCATTTGGTTATCGTTATTACGATGGTACTATCTTGATATGATCTGGGTTTATGGTCCCTCGGTTGAGCGTGCTACTCGTTATCTCGCTCTATAACAATTGAGCCTGTTTGACAACTTGTCTGAATAGAGAGAAAATTTATGAGAAATGAGATCTTGGCGTATCTTCGGTTTCAAACCTCTCGAAACATCCGCGTCATCGTTCCTCATTCTCCACCAAATGAGGTGCAAACACGGATAACTCATGAACTTACGCCTCGTCTTTGGGACAAATCGTATTATTACTGCTCGATCTAATAAACTCCACTTCCTTCATATAATTGAATACTTTCGGGAAGTACTTGTCATTGATGCTATTTACGAAATGTCTCCCATGACATCTTTGAGTGCGGTTGGATGGAGTGCGCTTCACGATTCCCACCGATGTCTGCCTCGTTTCTGGAACATAAAAGTAGCGAATGGAACTTTACGTTCCTCCGTGCATCCCAAGACATCGAATATCTTGGTAATTTGTTTGACCCATGTCTCCGCCTTGATCGGATTCGGCTTTCCCCGAATGCAGTGGTCCCAACTCTTTGAAGCTGCTTGGCTGTGACCACCCGTGAATTGCTATCATTTCCTCTGTATTTTGAACACGAGTCTCCTCGTGCGATTTTGCATGAGCTGCCAAAAGCTTCTAAACATCCCTCGTTCATCATCTCGCTTTCGGTGGTGTTGTTCACGAGAGGTACATTGCCGACTGTTGCGTTCTCCTCGTTGGTAAATCTGAGGCATCTCCACGGTCTCATTTACTCCATTGTTAATATTCTCGATCGACATTCTCAAATCTTTGTCGTAAAAAACAAGGGTTAATTAAGGAAATCAATATATCACATAATATCCCTATATCTTAACCAACTAACAAATATAAGCTTAGGTAGGACACACTAGCGAGCGAAGGATTTACTCGTCTCTCCCCTCCTAGTTCTATTCCCGATCTCACTTGAGATCATATCCTAAGCTCGATACCAAGCATGGCGCCCCAAAATAGGTCCATTCCATCCAACCCATTACGAGTCGCCAAATACATGATACGAAATAACTACAACTTTATTAATACATTTGTGCGTGCAAAATACGACAACATATATATATGTGAGTTTAAATACGAGATATTGTCTTCTAGACAATATCCACACCCAAATAAATCCCCATCATAATTATTGATACATTATTTTACAAAAATGGTGAGGACTACTAAACAACTCTCTCTAGAACCTTCATTCCATACCCCCAGACTAGTACTCGCTACATTCTAGCCTCCACGAGAAGAAAAATGGAACAAAAAGGAAAAGGGTGAGCTCAACTAGCCCGATAAAGAATATTATGACTAAGATAATATACAACAAATTATCGTTAGTCTCCAACGAGGAAAAATCTAATAGAATACAATAGACAACCGGTTTTAAATCAATCATCTGCGGTGAAAATAATAATTCATTAGAAGAGTTAAGTAGAGAATGCAAACTACTATCTTCTATATATGAATTTAAAAGTTCATCGTCGATATTTTATCCTGTAACATCAATCAATATATATCTCGGAATCAAATATTCATCTTTTGCTCTGAGGCGAAGATATTCATCGATTAATCATGTTCATCTAAACACTGTTCATCTTTTGCACTCTGGCCAAAGATATTAATCGATTAATCGTCATGTTTCATCTCAACACTGTTCATCTTTTCACTACTGGGCCAAGATATTCATCGAAATCATTCATCTTTTTACACTACAAGGGCAAAGATATTCGATAATATCATCATTTAGGGTGAGGATGATGAAAATATTTTAAAGAAAAGCGAATCGATTGAAACAAAAGAACAAATATTAAGGATTAAGTATTTTAAACAATCCAAGTTCAAAAATACTTCATAAGTAATCGGTGGAGTAAAATTCAAGAATGATCAAAACATGGATACAATCAAAGCTAGTATCCATAATAGATATTTTGGACAAAAAGAAGAAATTTCATTTTTTTAATTGAATAGTCTTAATGATTAAATGAATAGTGCCGTAGTATCGTGAATAGTGTCGTATCGTGAATAGTAACTCAGACACCCAAAGATAGAAATTTCACAAAAAAAACATCTTCACGCTTAAGTGAATAGTACTAAATGAATAGTAACTCGTGAATAGTAACTCATGAATAGTAACTCGTGAATAGTAACTCATGAATAGTAACTCATGAATAGTAACTCATGAATAGTAACCCCGACATGAAAAAGTTCCAAATTTGATAAAAATTCCAACCAATATTTCGGCATAATGATATTGAAGAAATAATATCATTTTCGAATAAAATAACATCCTTTACCTCGAAAGACAGTACTTCTAGTTGAAACACAGGATATAGGCTATGACTTGAACTTGCACCGTATAGCAATACTCAAAGTATACTCAAAATACTCACAAGAATACGCTCGATAATATAGAGAGAGAAAACTTCAGTTTCTGGTGTGATTTTCAATTCTAACCTAAGCACCCTATTTATAGGAAATGCTTAGAACACCAAAGGAGAAAATTTAATATAATATTAATATAATTATACAAATTTTCTTCATAGCCCACCTTTTGGTCAATCTGAACCAACCCTACATGTGTTAAATGAGTCCAAAAAATACAAAAAAATGTTTTTCTAATTAAAATATTTAAACTTCCAAAAATCAATTATTTGAACTTGAAAACTTCAATAATTCATAATAAATAGCTCTTTTATCAGAAAAATTGAATCTCATGAATTTTATAGGAAATTCAATTCTCTACAACTTTGCGGAAGAAAGTTTTCCAAATTCCAAACAAAAATTGGCCAAAAATCCACAAGCAGGCGATTTTACAAATTATAATCAAATTTCGATCGATAATTGTGTCCACCACACACAAAATATGTGTTAAACATTTAATGCCACAAAAATACTCTTCCTCTCATATACTCATATATCCCACATTCATTATAAAAAATATCACAGTTAATATATTATTAAAATAATATATTTAAATGAATTATTTTATCGAGAAAAAGATAAAATATTAATTTTCAACAATTGTCACATTAAAAATTTTCTCCATCTATATCCACATAAAATCAATATTTTCCTCATCATATAAATCAATAATTAATTATTCACAAATAATATTACAGAATCACGATCTTGGCAACGGTAGTTCCCGGAGAAAGAGGGGCTTTCGATAAGGATCTCTCCTTCTTGGCGCATGATTAGGTGACCAAACCTCTCCTTAGACAAAACTTTCTAGACATTGCCAATAATGTTATCCAATAATATTATTCAGATAATATGAATTATTGCTCGATAATGGAAAATCTTGTGTAATGACAATTTATTGAAACAACGATAATATAAAATATCAATGCGTGAATTATTGAATCAATAAAATAAAATCTTTGAGCGATAATTCTTTAACAATAACAATTATTGAGTAGTGCCTTCTTACGTAAGAATCAATAATTGGTGCAATACTGGTGTACTTCTTGTTCAACAACGTGTATTAGTGTGTTTTAACCACCGGGTATTCCAACATATTAACTTGAACAACTACTTCTGTGGTTATTTATAAACAACTTATATTTGTCGTTTTCTTCATCCAATCGCTTTCCGTTATGGGGCCCAAAAGATCGCTGCTGTCGTCGTGAATATTCCCAACGATCTGAATATTCCACGACCAAACGAATATTCCCCGTCGATAATGAATATTTTATAACCACTTGCTTATTCGAAATATTTGCGTATTTTACCCATAACTATCCACATTAATCAAATCAACCCTTATTATTTCAAAATAATAAATAAAGGAAATTCTTTTTTATTTAAAAAATTTCGGGGTCTTACAATGTATTTTGACGACTCAGAATGGGTGTTGTATACCTATTTTGGGGGCGTCACAAGTATTACTTGAATAGGTATGATTCTATGTTATGTATATAATAAGTATGTTAGTATAAGGTAATATTTTCAAATTTTATATAAGTTGTGGCAGCGATTCCCGACTTTTGAGTCACAAAGGGATAGTGGATGTTTAAAGCAATATGTGCTATGGTATGTCAAGTGATATGAGTATGAATGTTTATGGGATTAATGAAATAAGTTGGTATAAAGATAGTAGTTAATTATATGAGTACTGGTTAATGCAGAAAACCAAAATTTTAAAATATAATATTTTGAATACATGATAAATAGAAAGTTTTGCCTTAAATGTTAAGCGTATATGATAAGGTTTAGAAAGTAAGTTAATGAAGAATAATTTATGATAATGCCGCCAAGACGAAAACGAAACCCAAGGACAGAAGAACATGTCAACAAAGCTGGAGGACAACCAGACCCGATACAGAATTTTGCGAATATGGATGATCAAGCTACGCAGAACGGAATACCAGCCGCCGGAAGATCAGCCAGATAATCGATCAACGAACGTCAAAAACTTCAAGGTAATCAGACTGCCAGGATTTAGATGATCAACTAACCTGTAGCAACGTTAGTGATAGCTAAAATAACGAAGGGGCAAAAGATAGTTTTGTCACCTATACGATAAAAGGAAAGGAGATAAAGGGAAAGTCTGTGTGTTTTAAGTATGAATCAATGGAGTATAAGGTGGAAGACTGTCCAAGAAGGAGAAGGGAGGCAAGGAATGCGCAAACAAGGAAAAGCGCAAAGCAGACATCACATTTAACGGACCAACATCAACAATCAAACCAACGAAATCAACTACAAGCGTCTTCAACATGACCGTTCAAGAAACTGTAGCAGCCAGGGATGCAACTCCACGTATTATACTAATCAATATTATTTTCTTATATATTATTTTATTATATATAGTAAAATTATTTTATAAATTATTTTGAAGGAGGAATTTGAGTTCTTTTAGAAATCAAATTTTCGTTTAATCAGATAGACAAGCTTTATGTGAATAGTTAAAGATCAGTTCGATCAAATTATGATCGAGATCTACACGCAATGATTGTGTATGCTATGTACCCTGGTATGTATAGGTTTTAAAACGGTGATTCCGGGGATGAAATCTTTATGAGGGATGATGAATGTAACAACCCGATATTTTCTATAAAAATTAAATCAGAAATTTTGCGTATAAATTTTTTTTATTTTAAAGATGAGGATTTGTACAAGATAATGTGTATATGTATTTATGTGATAAATAAAAATATATTTATTACATGAATATATACAAATAATTTTATTTTAGAATTATTGATTATTATAAATTATATTCTTATAATAATTAATTTTATAGTAGAAATATTTTTATTAATTTTTCCATGAAAATATAATTATATATTATTTAAATAATATATGAAATGATTTTTTTTTGATATTTATAATAATTATTTTATTATATGAATTTATTACAGATTAATTAAGTTAATTATTTTAACTTAATTATTAATGTTATATATGAAGAATAAATCGATATGGAATCCAAACCCTAATTTTGGATTTTAATCATGAATAAGAATAATAATATAATAATATTATATTTTTGATTTTTAGTGCTATATAATATATATATTTGTATATGTGTGGATGTGATAATGGTTGGTCAATTATGGTGTATAATGTCAAAACCCTAGCATTAATTTGTTTAAAACCCTTTTAAATTCAAATGGGAAAATCAAATCTTTGTTATATAATGATTGTTATGTGATATATGTGGTGTATTATAGAATTTAATATTAATTAAAGAAATCCTAATTAATATTTAGAAATCCTAATGTTTTTTAGAAACCCTAATATTTAAATTATAAACCCTAATTTGATTTAAAACCCTAATTTGAAATTAGAAACCATAATTTGACTACTTAATTAATTTGTTAAGTCGTTATGTAATTGTAATAATGTGATTAATTATATATAGTTATAGATATTAATTAAATTAAAACCCTAAATATTCCTTTCATAAAACCCTAATTCCTATTTTGAAAACCCTAATTTTCAAATTGGAAAACCCTAATTTAAAAATGGAAATGTTAATAATTGCTAATTTAGTCATTTAATGCTAATTAATAATTATGATTAGAAACCTAATTTATGTAATATGAATTATATAATTAGAAAAAAACTAAACTATTTTAGCAAAATTTAAAATTAGTAATTTTAAAAAACCTAATTACTAATTATAAACCCCTAATTGTTTAATTATCAAGGTTAATTATGATTAGTAAATTTTAAACACAAATGTTCAAGTAATCAAATTAGAAAACTAATTATATTTAGTAAACTCTAATTTATATTTTTTTAGAAACTAAATTGTTATTTATTTTTAAATATTAATTTTTGAAATCCTAAAATTTTGCTTTAAAACCTAAAATGGTTCAAACCCTAAACCTTAACCCAAACCTTAAACCCTAAGGGTTTGTCAAGATTACAAAATGGCCATTAAAATTTTATGACAAATGACTATTATACCCTTATGTGCATTATTTATTGAGTTTAACTTGTCAAACTTGTCAACCTTTAGTTGTTGAACCAACTAAACCAAACCATGTGACTAAAACTCTACAAATCAAATCATGAATCATACATCATATATACATTATATCTATATTATATATATAGATTAAGAGAGAGAGATTCATTTTTTTTTGCTTATTTTTTCACAAACTCTCACTAAGACTCTCTCTCTCTCTAAAACCCACAAAAATATTAAGTATATATCAGTCCCATAAACAAGCCCCACGAATTCCATAACAAATCAAGAAGCTCAGAATCAAGAAAATCAAAGAAAGGTATAAACCCTAATTTTAAAAAATTTATCTTTGATTCTCTATGTTAGATGTTGTTGTTTGTTGTTTAAAGATATGATAGAAGGTGTTATTCAATGATCTGGGTTGATAGATGTTAGATCCATAACATCTATAGGCTCGGATTTGATGATTTTCAAAATGCGAAAAAATTTTTTTTTTTGTTCGACAACGAATGTCGAATGTCGATCTCATTAGATCTTTGTGTGTTAAGTGTTTGTTGTTTTAAATTTTTGTATATGTAGTGTGTCTATGTCATGTGGACTATGATCTGAAATCTGGAAAGTGGGTCGATCATGTCATGATCATGAGTTATATAGTGGTCAAAGTGAATTGAATGATTGCCACGATTAGATGATTTCTGGTAAGGTAAACCGAAAATTCTGAAATTCTTTATCGACAACAAGATTTTAAAGCTCTAGATCTTGCTTATGGTAAGGTGTTGTGTGTTGTTGTTGTTGTTTGTTGTATTTAGTATATATTTATGACTACATGATCATGCATTATATATCACATTTAGATCGTGCTTATAATAAAAGATATTGTCGATTAAAAGTCAAAAATTGACCAATTGCTCATTTTCTCTCAAAACTGAAAAACCCAGAAAAACTTCATGAGCTATTTTTTTCACAATGTTTTGATCGAACCGATCTATCTTCTTTGTTGTTGTTTTTTTTTATGTTATGTTATGTATTATATTTGTTCACTTGCATGTCACTCTACACACTTAAAACCTATAAGATCACATAAATCATTACTGTGAAAGCAAGTTATGATGATCGAAAGAAGAGCGAATATATGATTTCGCTTTTCGGATTTACGGAAAACCCGAAAATGAAGAACACTTCGACAAGAAGATTTTTGGGCTTAGATCTCTCTTGATTGTTGTGTGTGATGATCTATGTTGTTGTTTGGTTGTTGTATTAGTATTATACTACTATACTACATACTACAACATTTAATGAAGCCCGAATCGTGATAACCAAAGATCTAACCGTGGTCAAAGAAAGCTAGTACTCTCGTTCTTGACGACGAATTTCTTTGGTTTCATGAAGAACACTCAAGAACACACTATAGCGACAGTTACTGTCGCTATAGGTGAGTCTTTAATGACAGTTTATTTCTAAAAATAATTATTTTTATTAAATAATTAGTAATAAATAGTTTTTAATTATGAAAATACAAAATAAATTCTTAAAAAATTATTTTAAAATCCAAAAATTAGTTTTTATTATTTTGAATATATTTCATAAATATTTAATATTTTTGAAATATTAAAAGTATTTAATTTATTTAATTATAATATTAAATAAATTATTTAAAAATGATTTTAATACTTGAAAAATCATTTAAAATTATATTATGGTATAAGAAAATAATTTAAGTTATTTTGATAACTTTTAATATTTTGTGATGAATTTCATTAATTAATTAATATTAATGATAATTAAGTTATTTATTAAATATATTAAATAAATTATGAAAAATAGAATTAATGATTTAAAAATTATAGAAAAATGATTTAAAGGTTATAAAAAATATTTTAAGTTATAAAATATAACTTTTGATATTTTGTCATGAAAAATATTAATATTTTAATATTAATGATATTAGATTTATTTAATAATTATATTAAATAAATTAGTTTAAAAATGATTTTAATATTAGAAAAATCATTTTAAATGAAAATAAATAGTTTAAAAATATTTTAAGTTATAAAATATAACTTTCAATATTTAAAGGTAAATTTCATTAATTATTTACTATTAATGATATTAGAATTATTTAATAATTATATTAAATAAATTAGTTTAAAAATGATTTTAATATTATAAAAATCATTTAAAATGAAAATAAAGTGTTTAAAGATATTTTTTAAGTTATAAAATATAACTTTTAATATTTAAAGGATAATTTCATTAATAATTTAATATTAATGATATTAATTTAATAATAATGATATTAAGTTTATTTAATAATTATATTAAATAAATAGTTTTAAAATGGTTTTATTTATTTAAAATCATTTAAAAAGGATATTAATGAATTAAAAAATATTTTAAGTTATAATTAATGACTTTTAATATTTTGATAAATAATGAATTAATACTTTAATATTAATGGTAATTATTTAAAAATGATTTTAAATGTTTTAAAAATCATTTAAGGGTAATATTAATACTTTAAAAATATTTTGAGTTATTATAAATAACTTTAATATTTTGGCAATGGTTTCATTAATAGTTTAATATTAATTAAATATTAATGATAATAGAATTATTTAATATTTAAATCATTTAATAATGATTCCGGTGTTTGAAAATTCATGATAAATTATAATAAATGTTTAAAAATTATTATAAGTCATTTAAAAATAATATGACTGATACTTACATATATTGAACTACATGATAGAGTCTTAGACTCGATAATTACTGATAAAGCCGTCGGTAACCGACATGTTTCAGAAATTGATCTGGACTTTGATAATTTGATTAGATATGTGTTTATTTGTGATTCAATGGTTGTGGAAATATGTGATGATGTGATTAGGTTATGTCTTTGACTACGATAAGCGGTGCTATGTGTTATAGTATGTTATTCTAATCGATCAAATGATCTTATTACTGATAGGTGTTATATAAAGATAGAACTAAGTTACAAAATGTAAGCATTGCATCAAGCAAGTATCTTACCTTTGCATTTCCTTTATCTGATGGACATGAGTAAGAAGTTTTAGAATTATATTATTATTATACTATATTATTAACCCTATTGTGATATATATCTATATCCCATCATTGTTTATCAACATGTTAGTATATATATATAATTCATATATATATATATATTATTAATTAATTAATTTCTAAATATGGTTACACAAGTGTCCCCACTTGGATAATCATTGTAGTTAATCACATGTTGATATATATATATATATATATATATATATATATATATATATATATATATATATATATATATAATAAGCTATTTGATCAACTAGACACAAATTTGAAATATCGTTGAATATGATAAAAACCTTTTTGTATCCAATCAAATTGTTTTGGTTCGGATTCGATCTAAGTATGAACATCCCGATCAATCAAAACTTATGCTTCAAGGCGGCGATGAGAGTGAATGATCCTATCGTTCTTGTAATGTAGTATTGATCAATCCAGGGCCCATGGGAAGTACCCTCGTAACTATAAGTAAGTTATGACGGTTTGAGATGAAGTTCTCGCTAAACCTTAGCTAAAAATTAAAAACAATGTTCATAATATGTCAACTAATACCTATATATATATAGTCAATAATGTAGTTTCAAAAAATTTGATATAATTGTTATGTTGTTATTATCGGTTCGGTTTACTTCACAACTATAAATTCGTTGTAGAAGTGATGTACAAAGAAAACATTTATTTCTTTCAACTAATTATATTTCTAATTGTTATTACTTGTTGGGCACCAAATGCTCATCCTTGCTTAAATTTAAATGTTTTCAACTAGGCATGATCAACTAGAAAGGTTTAGACAAGAACAAGTGAAAAGGAAAGCAAATGTAAACATGTTTAATGGTATCTTTTTGTAATAGTTAGACAATATATAGAGACAATGATATGTATTATATATCATGTAAAGAATTATAGTAAAGGTTACGTACTTGGGATTAGACTACGATAAATGTAAGTTAAGTTTGATTTTATATTATTATTATTATTATTAGTATTATTCCGCTCATAGAAATGGTATCGTGAAGCACCAGTTCGGGTTTCAAGTCCCGAAATTGCTATAAGGTGAGACAAACAGATGGGAATAATCCCTCAGCATCCTATCTTCTAACTCCCACGTAGCCTCCTCGACATCGTGGTTACGCCAAAGTACTTTTATAGAGGAAATAACTTTATTTCTCAAGGTTTGCTCTTTTCTATCAAGAATCTGGACAGGAATTTCTCTGCACGCTAAATTCTTCTCCACTTGAATGAGTTCATAAGAAATCACGTGTTTGTAGTCAGGCTTGTACGGATGCAACACAGATATATGAAACACGTTATGGATGTGCTCCAACTCAGGTGGTAGTGCAACTTTGTATGCTACTTCACCCACTCGCTTTAGTATCTCGAATGGTCCTATAAATCTTGGACTCAATTTTCCTTTCTTGCCGAAACGGATCTTTACCTTCCATGGAGATACCTTCAGGAATACAAAACTGCCTAGTTCAAAATCTCGGTCTTGCCGATGCAAATCCGTATACTTTTTCTGGCGATCTTGCGCTGCCACTAGTCTGGCCCTTATTACCGTCACCACGTTCGCGGTTTGTTGTATTAACTCTGGTCCGATTATTCGTCGCTCTCCGACTTCGTCCCAATATAACGGCATTTTACACTTCTTTCCGTAAAGAGCTTCGTACGATGGCATGCCGATACTCGCATTGTAACTATTATTATATGCAAATTCGACTAAGGTTAAGTGGTCGTCCCAATTTCCCTTGAAATCCATCACGCAAGTTCTAAGAATGTCCTCTAGCATTTGTATTGTTCGCTTACTCTGTCCTTCTGTCTGAGGATGATAAGCAGTACTTAACCTTAACTGTGTTCCCATCCTCCCTTATAAACTTTTCCAGAATTTTGACGTGAAACGCGAGTCTCGATCAGAAACATTCAATACCGACACTCTATGTCGTGAAACAATTTCCTTTACGTACAGACTCGCTAACTGTTTCAAACTGTAGCGGATCTTGATCGGTAGAAAATGTGCGATGTTTGTAAGTCGATCCATGATAACCCAAATGGCATCCAAACCTTTTTGCGTGACTGGAAGTCCTACCATGAAATCCATCGTAATATGCTCCCATTTCCACTCCGGTATTTCCAATGGTTGTAGCAACCCACTCGGCCACTGATGCTCTACTTTTACGCATTGATAAGTCAAACAACTACTAACGCACTCTACGACTTCCCGTTTCAAATTGGGCCACCAAAAATGTTGCCTCAAGTCTCGGTACATCTTAGTGCCTCCCGAATGAACGCAATATGTCGTATTGTGTGCCTCGTGCAAAATCTCTTCCCTTAACTCGGTTACCGCCGGTACCCACACTCTCCCTTCGAATCTTAAGATACCGTCTTTATCTATTCGAAATTTTTCTTCCTCATTTTCCGTGATCCTCTTCCCAATTTTCTCACATTCTCCATCTTTCTCCTGTGTTTCCTTTACTCTACCCAACAATGTCGGACAAGCTTCCATTACAAATAACATCTCTTCAGACCTCTCGGTCCCTTTACCTCTATTTCCAACTTCTCCATATCTCTTATTAACTCCTCTTGAGTTGTCAGTTGAAATAATTTCTCCCTTCCTTTCCTACTCAGAGCGTCGGCAACTACGTTTCCTTCCCCGAGTGATAAAGAATATCACAGTCATAATCTTTGATCAATTCTAACCACCTTCTCTGACGCATATTCAACTCCTTCTGCTTGAAGATATATTTTATACTTTTGTGTTCCGTGTATATCTCACATTTCTCTCCGTACAAATAATGTCTCCATATCTTTAATGCAAAAACTATTGCCGCTAACTCTAAGTCATGAGTAGGGTATCATTTTTCGTAATCCTTCAATTATCGTGATGCATACACAATGACTTTTCCATGCTGCATCAGCACACAGCTCAGTCCTCTATGCGATGCATCACTATAAACCACAAATCCTCCTGTATCATCTGGTAATGATAATACAGGCGCCTCGCTTAATCTCTTCTTCAATTCTAGAAAACTTTCCTCGCATTTGTCGGTCCATACAAATTTTACCGTTTTCCTCATTAGAATAGTCAATGGGGTCGCTATCTTAGAAAAATCCTGGATAAATCTTCGATAGTACCCGGCTAACCCTAAGAAATTTCTTTCCTCCATCGGTGTTCTCGGTTATTCCCAATTACTTACCGCTTTGACCTTTTCGGGGTCTACTGAGATTCCATTCTCATCCACCATTTAGCCTAAGAATTGAACCTTTTTTATCCAAAATTCACACTTTGAAAGCTTTGCATACATCATCTCCTTTCGTAGTGCCTCCAAAACAACCTTCAGATGTTTGGTGTGTTCTTCCTCTGTCTTCGAGTAGATCAAAATGTCATCGATGAAAACTACTACAAATTTATCCAAGTATGGCTTGAAAATGCGATTCATCAAGTCCATGAATGCTTCCGGAGCATTAGTCAAACCAAATGACATTACCAAAAACTCATAATGTCCATAATGGGTTCGAAACATAGTCTTTGGTATATCCTCATCCCGCACTTTCAGTTGGTGGTATCATGTCCATAGGTCGACCTTCTAGAAACATTTTGCTCCTTTTAGTTTATCAAATAAGTCGTCTATCCTCGGTAGTGGATATCTGTTCTTGATCGTTGCTCTGTTTAATTCTCGATAATTGATACAGAGCCTCATCAATCCATCCTTTTTCTTAACGAATAACACTAGTTCTCCCCAAGGAGATACACTCGGTCAAATGTACCCCTTATCTAATACTCCCTCCGTCCCAGGATAAAAGTCATGGTGGACTTTTCACGCATATTAAGAAGAGGAATAAACTGACAAAATTGCCCATAATAATGTCATTAAATATGGAGAGAGAATTAGAATAAGAAAAGTGTGAGATATTTAATTCTACGGGCATAATAGGAATGTATAAAAGTTTGGTTATTAAAAGAAAGGGGACATTTAACATGGGACAACCCAAAATAGTAATAAGGACTTTTATCCTGGGACGGAGGGAGTAACTCTTGAAGTTGTATCATCAATTCCTTCATTTCTACTGGCGCCATACGATATGGAGCTTTTAAAATCGGTGTTGTTCCGGGTGCTAAGTCTATTACAAATTCGATTTCTCTGTCTGGCAGAAGACCAGGCAGATTTCCTGGAAACACATAATGAATTTCACTCACTACGGGTATATCTCTAATTTCTATTCCTTTTTTTCGAGCATCCACAATGTAAATAACCTACACATCCTTTCCTTAACAATTTCTTGGCCTGCATCATCGTAACGCAACATGATTGCTTAAGCGATGAGCTACTATGAAACACTACCTTAGACTTGCTCGGAGTATGAAGGTTCACACACTTGTTCTGACAGTCAAGTATCGTCGCACGATTATATAACCAATCCATTCCCAGTATTATGTCAAATTCTCCCTGTCTAATAGGAATCAAGTCTACGCTCAGTTCATGTTCTCTAATGTTTGCGCGACAATTTCGATACACGTATTCTACAAGGATTATTTCCTTATTCGTAACTTCTATATTCAAAGGATCTTCTAAACGTTCTCGGGGTGTTCTAATTAGTTTACTAACAAATTCTTCAGATACAAAAAAACAGGTGGCACCCGAATCAAATAATACATAAGCATTTATATTATTGATTGGGATTATACCTGACATCACGTCCTTCACAGCCACTGCGTCCTGGACGGTCATGTTAAAGGTTCGGGTGGTCGATCGACTGGGTTACGCAGGTCCACCAATCATTAACTTGTTTCCTCCTCCCTGGCCTCCGCCAGCTCCACCGCTTCCTTTCTTCGGGTAATCCTTTATATGGTGCTCTGTTGGTCCACAAGAAAAACATCCTCTGATCTTCTTTGGCTTTGGGAAATTTTTCGATATGTGCCCCTTTTGGCCGCAATTATAGCAAGTGCTTTTTCCCTTCCAGCACTCCCCCTGATGACTTCTTCCACACTTGTTTAACAGTTTCAGCCCTTTTCTTGAAGTTTCCCTGATGACTTCCACCTTAATTATTGTTTCTGTTGTTGTTGTTATTTTCCCACTTCTTCTTTCTAGAATTACTCCCTCCACTGCTGCTTCCTCCACGATGCTCACTACTATTGTTCTTGTTTTTCTTCTCCTTGTGATATAGACTTAAGGCCTCACTGCCACCTTCCACAATGACTGCCTTCTTTAACAAGGTTGTAAAGGAATCAATCTGTAAGACTGATACCTTATTATACAACCACGGCTTCAACCCTTGCTCGAAGTGTCTGGCCTTCCTTTCTCTATCCCCAACTTGGTGCTCTGCAAATCGCACTAGTTCATTAAACTTCGTTGCGTATTACGCCACCATCATATCTCCTTGTTTTAACTCTAGGAACTTCACTTCCATCCTACTCTTCATACTCTTCAGGAAATAGTTCTCGAAGAACAATGTCATAAACCTCTCCCATGCTATCGTTTCTTCCTCCGCTCTCTGCTGATTAGTTTCCCATCAATAGTTCGCTTCGCCCCTCATCATGTATGTGGAAAATACTGTATTTTGGTCTTCAACCACGCGAGCTATAATGAAGGCCTTCTCGATCTCCTTGATCCAGATTTGTGCAACTATCGGGTCAGTGGTTCCCGCGAACTCTGGGGGTCCTACACTCTTAAAATCTTTGAAGGTTGTTACCGGGACAACTTGGGGAACGGGTGGTATGGGTTTATTTCTTCCCCTCAGCGCTTGTAACAATCCAGATTTTTAATTAAATATTTAAATATTTATTAAATTATATAAATATTTAATGGATGTGTTTATCGTTGAATAAGTATTTGTTTAATTGATTTTATGTGATTTGATTATTTATTTGTTTAATAAATAATTAATGAGTTACTTAAAAGTAATTATATTGAAATAGTAATCTAATTTAATTTAATAATTAAGTTAGAGAGTTTATAATGATTAAATAAATTGTTATATTATGCAATGAATTGTTATTAGAATTAATTAAATTAAGTATGAAAACTTAATTAATTAGAAGTGTGATAAATAACTAGATTATAAGTGGTTATTAAAATAAATTAAAGTAGTTTTAATTTATTTTGCCAAACAAGGCTTAAATATATTAAGTCTTTAATTTTAAAGAGTTTTGCCAAACGGAGCCTTATGGCTTTTGGATTTTTAAATTTGATTTATTAAATATAAATATATAATAATTTTATAACTGATAATTGATTAGGGCAATTATTATAATGTCAATTTTTTTTGAAAAAAAAATGTCTCACGTTAGTTTTATGTTGTATTACGATATCAGTATTTGGTTAAGTCTGAGAAAGGAAAAAGGGAAGTGTTTAAGGAAAGAAAAGAGTCTGAGAAATTTCAGAGAGAGCATTTGAGAAAGGACTGAGATTTCAAAAGCTAGTTCAGAGTAGCGATTCTCAGTGAATGGTTTTTCTAAAAGCAACAAAAAGGTATGTTTTATAATCTTAACATAGGTTTTATAGTATAACTATTTAGCCTCTATGTTTCTTGAAACTCAACCTCACTATATAGGTTTTTACAAAAAGTGTCTGTAAGCCATGTTTTAGAATTGGTTATGATATTACATGTAATTATAATTGTAATTGTTATAATTAGCATGTATATATGTATATATATGTTGTATGCTAAAATAAGTTCAAAGAGAGAGAAGAATTGGTTTTACAGTGAAAACGTGTTTGAACTTGAGTTATACAAAATCAAAGGTTATAGATACAATTGTATGCTAGTTGTGAAATTGAAAGTCGGGTATGTTAATTGGATGTGAACTAAAGAGAATTGTGGTTTAAAAGTAATCAAATTGGTGGTTAGTAGGATTTATAGTATACACTGTGTTTAACAAATGTCAAACATGGAGTTTTAATTTTAATACATTATTTTTACGAATTTAGTCTTTCTAAATTTGTTGTTCAGTAGTTTTCAGTTAATAAATGTATGCTTGGTGAGGTTATGTGTAAATTACATCAGTTATATGTATGTAATTAGTTGCTAGAATTTCTTAAACAAACCGAAAATGGTCTTCGTGCTCAGTTCTATTAGTTTTTGGCGCCCCAATGCCAAAAATAGAGCCCCAGCGCTGAAATTCGTGCCCCAGGGTCAATTTCGCGCTGCAACGCCACTAGTTAGCCTAGTTCTCGCGCCGCGGCGCCGAAACAGAAGTCTGAGTCGGACAGTTTTGGCCTCTTGTAGTAAAATGGTCATAACTTTCTCATATGAACTCCGATTGAGGTGATTCAAGATGATACGGAACGAGGACGAGTAGACCTACAACTTTCGTTCTTTAAATTGTTCAATTTGAGGTCTGTAACAGTAGTCAAAATGGTCATCTTTAGGACATTTATGTTTTCGGGGGCAATCGGAGGGCGTCGGGCATGCACATATCCATGTGTAGTGCTCCTGACCATAAAAGATGACGTCCTAAGTTATGAAACATGAATGTTAGTAAATATAATGATGCTTAACATTAATAAATGATGTATTAGATAAGTTATTGAAGCATAGTAAGCATACACAAGAGAGGCAAATCGGGCGTGTGACGAATGAACGTCGAAACGCCGTACCAAGTGTTAACGAACTTAAAAAGTGTTTCAATTCAATTGAAATGAATATTATAGGATATGAAATGGGTTTAATATAAAAACAATAAGTAGTCGTAGCAAGACTTAAGCACTTGAATGAACTTCGAGTTTGACTAAGAAGAAATATAGCGAGTCATAAGTCGAAAAGTTAACACAATCTAATTGAACATTGTGTGCTAATTAATAGGAAAGATTATGAGATGTTAAGTAGAGTTTACATTACAATTACTATGTGTTGTTATGTGACTAATTGTTGATGGGTATGATTATATAATTGTGTAGGGCACGTGAAGTGTAGATAACTGTAAGATGTTAAACTATTATTTGTAAACAACGATCAAGGCAAGTCTTTCGGTTCCTATTTTCTACGTGGACTTGATGAACTATTTTAAATTTCATGATATGCTATGCATGTTGAAATCATGAAATGTTAAAGTCGATATATGACTGCATTATTTTGGTTAAGTAATGATGATTGAGTAATGAACTCAATCTTTATATTTGCTATGTGAATTAAAAGCATGTATACCATGTTACTTTAACGAGATGTATATCGAGCATGTTATTATGTGATATGTGATGCATGAAAACTGTTAGACTTTGCTGGGCTGTCGAGCTCACTCTTGTAAATAACCACTTTTGCAGGTCAAAATTTTAAGGTAAAGATATGTGCTAAGTGAGTTATAGAGATCTATATTCACGAAGATTACTTATGTTTTATGAGAAATGTATTTCATATTTTGAACGTAACATGTTGTTGAATTATAAGTTGAGATATCCAATGTATATGGATATCTATTTATGATGTTAGACTTTGTATAGTCATTTTGTTGTAACGATTCATGATATAAATTTGAATCGAAGAGATGTAATGTAAAGGTTGCTATTCAGGGCAAGAAAGAAGGAAATGTATAAACGTTTTAAATATTCAGCAATTTTTGTGTTTTTAATATCGAATAATGATGTAAAATTAGAGAGTTAAATTGTATGGATTTTGGGGTCGTCACAGTTGGTATCAAAGATGTAGGTTATAAACCATAGGTAGGAGTACCTTAGGCTATAACCTTAGAGAAGAGAGGTGAAGATAATGAAAGAATAAGCTCAAATAGAGTTTGAATTATAAGTAATTTAAGAAATTTATAAAGAAGGGATTTAAAACATGCGAAAGAGGATTCAAAGAAGAATCTCGCAGAGTTATAAGGAATATGAATGTGGGGTTACCCAACTCCAATAATAAGGATGTAAGGTGATAATAAATAGACAATGTCTATAAGAAGAGAATGATAAAGAAGTTAAGAATAGAGAGTTATATCTAAGTATGGTGCAATTTTACTCTTTAGTAGTTGACGTATGGTATCTGGGCTAAACGATTCCTTCATAGAGCGGAGGTATATACGAACTAGTAACTCGGAACCTAGTTTGTTGGTTGTTTGTGGGAAACCACTCAGCGTACCATATTGAAACTGTTAGAGACTTGATGTGTACCAAGTTCAGTAAATGGATACGTGTGATGAAAGTGTAGACCTTAAATGGAATGTTGAGCAATGTAAATGAAGTTAGAAATTCTTAAAGGAAGAATTGTTATATAAACAAGTAGATTCAAAGAAGAATCTTGAAGAGATATAAAGATAAGAAATGGGAGTTTCCTAACTCCAATAGCCAAGATAATGAATAATGTCGTAAATGATGAAAAAAAGGGAAAGAAAGAGGATCGTAAAATAAAACAATCACGAGTTAAGAAAAGAATTTTAAGCGAGATGATTATAGAATAAGATCACGACGTGATCTGTTTAAGTTATAAAGGGAAGATGGTTTGTAATGGTTGAATGATTATAGCTTGATGCTATGAAGATAATGTACTATGATAGTACGAGATAAACTCATGAGGAGTTATAGATAATGTGATACGAGGAATTCGTATCGAGCAAAGAGCAAGTTATAAGCAAGATAGGGTTAGGAGGGATTTCAATTGAGGACTCAGGTGGTGCCTGAGTTGTAAAAACCTTTGTATGGGCGAGGGTTTTGTGCTTGTACTCAATTTATCACATTGATAATTATTGGAATGTTTGTGTCGCGCTATTTGTTATATGCCTGTTGAGAAGGTGATTCTTTTCTCATGTATAATGATAGGTAGAAACTATAAGTTAGAGAATATTATAAGGTTAAGTGCGAGTTCTTAAAACTCATACTTATGGTAGGTTTATGACTCATAATTATATGATATGTTTTTGAACCCTTCAGCGAATGGACGTCTATGGTCTGACTAGGATAAGTTCTTAAACTCATATGATTGTGGCAAGTTCCTAAACTCATAACGTGTGGTAAGTTTAAGGAACTGGGTATAGATAAGTGTGACATCCCCAAATCCGGGTACTTCAATTCCACGGGATTTGGTGTTTACTGTACAAATATCATCTATCTATCTACCCATAATAAATGCAAACCATTCAATAGATAAAATAAAAATCTTTTTCTTAAGGGTTACAACATCTGAATAATAATAATACAATCCCAGGTTAAACTAACCTTAAACATCTGTGCGGAATCATAAATAAATAAGTCTTCAACAAAATCATTAACTCAAGTCTTAAACATAAATACATCCTCTAATAAAATAACAAGTCTTCATCACTTATTAACCTTGCCCTTGCCTTTACTAGTGGAAGGTTCATCAATTCTTTCGTTCTTAACTGCAATGTTATTATTAAGCAAGAGTGAGCACTATTGCCCACAAGTATAATAATGAAATAACAAAGATAATAACATGCGAATAAAATCAAAGACATCCAATAAAAGCTCAACTTTTGAATCAAGAATGAATAAAAGAGAAGAATCAAAAGAATTATGAGGGTCATAAGACATCGAACTATGTCCTAGGTTGTCAAGGGTTATACTTGAAACCTTTAATACCATAAAACTATGGACCTTTCTACTGTGACTTTTGGGGAATCATGTTTGATGATAAAGCATATACTTTGTAATAATCTTATTCATTTATTAATAAAAAGTATTAATTTATTAAAGGCTTTTAATTATCTACACGATGTCGCTTTTATAATATGTGATAAACCCATAGTTTTAAGCAATGCTTTTAGAATAATGATGATGATCATTCTAATGAGATCTAAATTCTGTAGAAAGCTTAAAACTAAAATAGTTCCCAATCATCGATTACTAAATCGGGGATTAGTGAATCCGATAGATCGGTACATACGCTGCTTGCTCATCGATGAGGATGATTGATCTCACGATCATTTGTGTGAGACACTAAAGCAAGTACGTAGGTGCTTATTAGAGAATAAGTTCACCGAACGCGGCTCGCTAAGGAATACCTAATGGAGTTTTATTCACCACAATAGAATTCTCAGAGTGATAGTAGACAAAGTAATCCTTGACTCGAGATCATCATAGTATTCGTATGATGAGTTATACTTTCGACTTATTCCTTAAGACCCTTAGGTATATATCAAAGGGTATGCTTGGGTATAATAAGTCAGATACGGAGATAATGTATGATCAATAAAGAATCTACCACTTCTAATAAAAGAAGAGAAATGTCCTATGTGATTCGATAAATGACAACCCAAAGAGTCCTCGGTTAAGGCGTAATGAAATTAGAAAGGAGTTTCTAATTTGCATTATTTGAGTCAGGCATTTAAGAGTCGAAATACATATAATTAAATAAAATAAGACTTGACAAAGAATTCCACGCCTTATATTTAATCGGGACATCAGATGGTGGAAGGATCAATCAGATTTTAAATTATTTACTCAAAGGTTCTTTAATGATTAATGTTGAAATCTATATTATCCTGGAAAGTCGCTGATCGCTAGGAGGCTTATCCCTATCAGAGAATAAATATTATTTATTTAAATAAATTAATTGTTTAATTTATTTATTTAAATAAGATTAGAATTGTTCTAATTGATTTATTCACAACCTATTAATACGGAGAACCTAAAGGGTCACACCATAAAAGGAAGAATAATTATTTAAGAAGTTAATGGCATAATCGTAATAATATATTATATATTTAATTTAATCTATGGTGATAGAATAAATTAAATAGCTTAATATTTATTATTTAATATTTTAGAAATATTAAATATAAATTAATAAGAGGAGTCTTATTAATATTATTACAATTATTATTATTTTTTAAATTTCTAAAAGAGTTTAGGAATTAATTTAATATAAGTACTTCATTTATTCCTAATCGATTAGGAAGGAAAATTAATTAAAGGAGTTTAATTAATTATCCCTAATAAGATTAGGGAGCTTAATTAATTAAAAGAATTTAATTAATTAAATAAAACCCAATTCCTTAATTGTTAAGGTGGGTTGCCCACATCTATAAATAAGAGGAGTCTTATTACGGGTGGTATGGGTTGTTGATTTTTTTCAACATACGTAATAATTCCAATTGTTGGAGAGTACTTTTTCTATGTAGATATAGAAAACTAGGTTTTAGCCAACCACCCCCATCTTCTTCAATTTTCTTCTTCCTCGTGGATCACCTCTGAGGCCAAACATTCGGGTGGCTAACGCCGATCAAAGGAAGGAACCAAACCCCGGATTCAAGTCAACGCGAAAAGATTTGAGGTGAACTTGCACTGAGGAAGCTCGATCTTCAAGGGTATGATTTTATTCTTTATCTTTTTTCGCTTAATTAATAATTATGCATAAAGGGTGATCCGGTATATGGTTTGTAAAATTTTTAAACTCGATTTTACACGCTCGCTTATTTTTTGCAATTTGATCATGGCTCATTAATATTACAAAACCTAATAAAGGGCATCGAGCCAAACCTTTATGCTAATTATTAATTGTTTTAATTTGATATGTATATCGATATGTGTTTAGAATAATTTAATTGGGCATAATTTTATCAGATAAAATTTAAAAAAAAAAAAAAAAAAAAAATTTAAAAAAAAAAAATTTATTCATTTATATTTTTTTAAATTTTTCAAATATATTATATAATATATAAGTTTAAATATATTATTTTTTTTTAATATTATATATATATATAAATTAATTAAATAAATAAATATATTTATATAATATAATTAATTATATATATATATATTAAATATATATATATATATATATATATATATATATATATATATATATATATAATATATATATATATATATATATATATATATATATATATATATATATATATATATATATATATATATATATATATATATATATATATATATATATATATATATATATATATATATATATATATATAATAAAATTTTATTATATATATATTATAATAAAATATTTATTTTAATATTAAAATATATATTTTATTTTATTTAATTTTATAATTAAAATAAAAAAGTTTATTTTAATTTTAAAATAAAAGGTTTATTTTAATATTAAAATAAAAGATTTATTTTAATTTTAAAATTAAAATTTCATGCTAACTAATTAGAGTTGGAATTGATTCCATATAACTAATTGAAGTTGAAATTGATTTTTATTTTTCCTAAAATAAAAAAGAGTTTATTTCATATTATTCATAAAGAAAGTTTATTTAATCCATCTTTCCTTAAATAAAGGAGTTTATTTAGATATGAAATAAGATTTCATATTATTCAAAATAAAAGAGTTTATTTGTGAATAGAAAAGAGAATCCATGTTTCCTTAAATAAAGGAGTTTATTTAAATATGAAATAAGATTTCATATTATTCAAAATAAAGGAGTTTATTTGTGAATAGAAAAGAATAATCCGTGTTTCCTTTAATAAAAGATTTTTTTTTACATACGGAATTGATTCCATAATTAATTAAAATAAAAGAGTTTATTTTAATTAAAGATTTTTTTTTATATATATATTGATTCCATAATTAATTAAAATAAAGGAGTTTATTTTGATTAAAGATTTTGATTAAAATAAAATAAAATTATTTTTTTTCAAAATTGATAAATTAAAATAAAATAGTTTTTTATTTGATTTAAATTTGATTAAAATAAAGGAGTTTATTTTGATTCAAAATTAGATTTTATACTAACTAAATTTGCCCATTAAATGATATCAATATATATATTAAATGTTTATTATTCATAAGATGAATGTTATTTATCGATGCATACGGTGATGTGTATATATAATAAATGGATTGATTATGGACTATCAATTAATGCGATTGATTTTATTTTAGTTGGATGCATGAATGTATGGGTTTTATTAAATGGGGTCTCACAGACTGCCTTCTCTAATTTTTTTAATGTAAATTCTATCTCCTCCTCCTATGTATTTCCCTCGATCACGATCAAGGTTTCTATTTATTTTAAATAGTTTTGTAATAGAATAGTTAGAATTAATTTTGAAAAATTGAGATCAAGGAGCAAGGAGCGCTTGAAAGACCCGCTTGTAAATGGAGCCCGTGTTTAAATGTAATAGTTATATTTAAATATTATTTCGCACCCTTAGAGTTTGATTTTTTGTTCACTTGGTGGCTCTAGTGAACCAAACTAGAATAAAAGTCCATAATCAATCCGTAGAATATAGTATTCTATATGTGCATGCTTATACTATATATATATATATATATATATAAACATGCTTCGATGTTCATTAATACGACGCGATTTTATATATATATATATACGCATACGCTAAACAAGATGAGACAAATTAATAACAAAACCCCTCAATTTTTTATATTAAGTCCTAAGCGCTCAAAGATATTTGAATATCGAACGTCGCTTTCTAGCATGATAAAATTAATAGAGTATTAAATATTTAATATGAGTTTGTTGTGTCACCACAAGGCAAGTATTAAGTATTTAAGATGTTAATTTATCACATTTGATGCTTATAAAGAAAATTGAACAATATTGTTTTGTCAGGTCACCACAAGGATGATATTTTTCTTTTTTGAATATACGGAGTGCTAGTTCTGACTTAACTTGATAATTTTGATTCTGATGTGCCACCACTGATCAAAATAATCTAAGAGGCAAAATAAAGGAGTCAGATAGTTGATGTAATCGACAAAAGTTGTTCACCCATTTATTTATATATAGTTTGTCAGTCACCACAAGGCTATATACATTTGAAATGGGATCCTTATTCTCACTAAAGAAATCTTTAATTAGATTTTGCCAACTATATAAGTGAGGGTAATATAGTTTGAAGAAAATAGTGGAGATACCAATTTAAAACAAGACCTAATTTATTTTGGTAATTAATAAAAGAATGTATGTTAAAATGTTGTTAATTACAAATTCATTTACGTAATTTTACAATGTCTAAAATTACTATCATCATCAAGCATATTAGATGCTAAATTAACCGTAATCAATTAAACTGATTGGTTAAGGAATTTGAGAATAGTTCTCATAATCAAAAAGCTATCTTATGTCCTTAATACGCCTATCCCCAAATGGTTGCGCATAATGCCTCCGAGGAAGAGATCGCTACTTTTAGAAAGTGGCAAGATGATGCACAATTGGCTCAACGATCATGCTCGATCCACGAAAGAACGAGCTTCAAATACAAGATGAAACTATGGATGCTTCTACTATATTCCCGCACATCAAGTAGTCGATGGTGAGGAAAGTAGGACCGATAGATATCGACATCTAAGGAGCTCTTCCGATCTAGAACGGCCAATGGCACTATAAAGATGATATAAAAAGTTCTTAACATAATCAATTTGATTGATCAATTAGACAACCGGTTTTGTCATGGATGGAGAGTTGAGCCAAGATTTGATCTTGCACTCACCCCTGACTTCTTTTCACAATTGTTGTGAATTTTTCATATAAACAAGCTAGATATCACCTTTCGATTTGATTTGCTTAACATGTTGAAAAATGTCGAGAGTCACTTTCCAACCAAGAAAGACCAAGTCTTACCGGTAGGGGCCAAAGGATCTTCCTTCCAAAGAAGAACGATTCAAAGAAGGTAAATAGAAAGGCAAAACAAAGGATAATAAGAACAAAACCGATACGGATAAAGAAAGGAGTTTGCTTCCACCGCAATAAGCCCGACACCGAAAGAAATCATGAGAAGCATTCTTGCAGAGGCTAACCAAAGAAGCTTAGTGAAGTTTCTATATAATACAAATTTGTTCATGATTTAAATAAATTTTTTTTTAAGTCAAGGTTCTACTGGGTATTGATACCGACTTTGGTTATCATAAATATAGATTTATGAAGGACCAAGCAGAAGTAGAAAAGCTAAACAAATATAAGTAATCCTATGTGGAAAAAATGAAGCAAAAGTCACCATATTAGCCATATAGAAACTTATAGTTTAGCAATGCCTACGGCAAATCTATTAAGTCAATAAGTTGTTATCAGATTCCAGCTTCTTGTTAAAAATATTATTTCCATTTTATCATTGACAATGAAATCTTTGGTATTATAATTAAGAACAATTGTTGTTCTATTTATAATAATAATGTTTTGTATAGAAATCGAATATTACTTAATAAATTTTGTATACTGACTTTACGTGAAAAATAATTTTGCATATCGAACAAAAACTAGTATAAGAAAAGGAGATGATCATTCAAAGAGTCGAATGTGTGTATTTGTTGAATACAAGTGTGAATTATTCGAAAGGTTCAAAGAATTCAAAAGTGAAAAATCAAATTGACAAAGTATTAAGATTCTTTGATTAGATCAAGGAATAAATACTTGTGCAAATAAGTTTCTAGATCATCTCAAATGGTTTTCTCATAATGGACACATCCCGATACGCAATAATCGATTGATGTATCCGAAGGAAAAATCGCACTTTGTTGGACATGGTACGGTCCATAATGATTTTTTACCGACATTCCAAAGATCCTTCTTAGGATCATGTCCTAGAAATGGTCGTATATCTCACGAAAAAGGTAACCTCAAAATCCTACCCCAAGACTCCATAAAAGTTATGGATGGGAGGATTCCTAATCTTAAGTACGTAAGATAAGGGGTTGTCCAACTTATGTGAAAAGGTTTCAAAGGATAAGTTTGGGACAAGATTTGACAAGTACATGATTTGGGGACATCCTAAAGTAAGTTTAGGTATATGTTCTATAATCCTACTTAGCAAAAAAGGTGTTTGTTATGAAACACGCCGCTTTCTAAGATAAAGGTGTTTATCATTAAAGGGCTAGTGGAGGATAATAGATCTTGAAGAGTTCAAGAACCACAAAACACTATAAGTCAAATAAGAGGAACCTCAGAGATAGACCTATTGTACCACAACAACCAATCAGAATCGAATAGTACCAAAGATACCTAGAGGTATGGATTCATCATGGATGATGATGATGATGATGATACATATCATAAGATGATGATCCGTAGTTACATACATACGATGAGGTAAGAGTTCTAGTGTGTACAAAAGGGTCAAAGGAGCGCAAAAATGAATTCCTAGTATTATATGTCGATATACTACTACTGATGAGGAATGACATACCAATGCTACAATCAAGAAAGATAAAGTTGTTCAAACATTCCTCCATGAATGATTTGGGAAGAGTATCTTAATCGGGGATATAAATCTATATAGATAGATTTAAGAGGATGCTCGACTTAACCCAAGGAACGATATTCATTTGATGCTAAAGTCGCTTAGCATGGCAAACTCCAAGAGATGTCTCATGTCGATGAGCTATGGAGTGTATCTCTTTAATAGTCCCCATGAGACTCTCAAAAAGAGAGATCGCATGAGTGACAATCATGTATGCAATGAAATGTACGAGACCGATGTCGATCACCATATTCGGAGAAGTTCACTACGAGTCGTTGAAAACATCTTAAAGTTCTTAACCCAAGACTAAGGATGTGATCATATTCATGGTGGGTCTAAATTAAAACTAGAGGGCTTAATGCACTCAAGTTTTTCGTACGCATGCACTAAGATGATGTAAAAAAATCCACTTTAAGGTAAAGTGTTATCTCAATAAAGGGTGCAAAGAAATCGAAAGGTTCCAAACAAAGAAAGAGTTGTCGGTTTAGTGATAAAGACAAAGTATATAGCTATAAATGAAGAAGTCGCAAGTTGATTGTTTGATTAAAAGTTCATTACGTAACTAGAATAGTTCCTAAGTCTCATCTTCGATCTAAACATGTGTCAGGCACTTTCATTTGATTATTAGAATCATCGAAAGATGGGAAATCACTATAGAGATAGTGGACTCTCAAGAACAACATTACATATCCATTAACTAAAGCTTATCCAACAAAGCAGGATAATCGCCACTTGTAGAGAAGAAGAGTATAAGATACCACCACGATTTATCGGGTTTAGTGCAAGTGGGAGATCGAAAGTAGTATGCATACAAGCCAATCATGTTTGATGATAAAGCATATACTTTGTAATAATCTTATTCATTTATTAATAAAAAGTATTAATTTATTAAAGGCTTTTAATTATCTACATGATGTCGCTTTTTTATAATATGATAAACCCATAGTTTTAAGCAATGCTTTTAGAATAATGATGATGATCATTCTAATGAGATCTAAATTCTGTAAAGCTTAAAACTAAAATAGTTCCCAATCATCGATTACTAAATCGGGGATTAGTGAATCCGATAGATCGGTACATACGCTCATTTGCTCATCGATGAGGATGATCGATCTCACGATCATTTGTGTGGAGACACTAAAGCAAGTATGTAGGTGCTTATTAGAGAATAAGTTCACCGAACGTGGCTCGCTAAGGAATACCTAATGGAGTTTTATTTGCCACAATAGAATTCTCAGAGTGATAGTAGACAAGTAATCCTTGACTTGAGATCATCATAGTATTCGTAGTATGATGAGTTATACTTTCGACTTATTCCTTAAGACCCTTAGGGTATATCAAAGGGTATGCTCAGTATAATAAGTCAGTATACGGAGATAATGTATGATCAATAAAGAATCTACCACTTCTAATAAAAGAAGAGAAATGTCCTATGTGATTCGATAAATGACAACCCAAAGAGTCCTCGGGTTAAGGCGTAATGAAATTAGAAAGGAGTTTCTAATTTGCATTATTTGAGTCAGGCATTTAAGAGATCGAAATACATATAATTAAATAAAATAAGACTTTGACAAAGAATTCCACGCCTTATATTTAATCGGGACATCAGATGGTGGAAGGATCAATCAGATTTGAACTATTTACTCAAAGGTTCTTTAATGATTAATGTTGAAATCTATATTATCCGGAAAGTCGCTGATCGCTAGGAGGCTTATCCCTATCAGAGAATAAATATTATTTATTTAAATAAATTAATTGTTTAATTTATTTATTTAAATAAGATTAGAATTGTTCTAATTGATTTATTCACAACCTGCTTAATACGGAGAACCTAAAGGGTCACACCATAAAAGGAAGAATAATTATTTAAGAAGTTAATGGCATAATCGTAATAATATATATAATGTATATTTAATTTAATCTATGGTGATAGAATAAATTAAATAGCTTAATATTTATTATTTAATATTTTAGAAATATTAAATATAAATTAATAAGAGGAGTCTTATTAATATTATTACAATTATTATTATTTTAATTTCTAAAAGAGTTTAGGAATTAATTTAATATAAGTACTTTCATTTATTCCTAATCGATTAGGAAGGAAAATTAATTAAAGGAGTTTAATTAATTATCCCTAATAAGATTAGGGAGCTTAATTAATTAAAAAAAGAATTTAATTAATTAAATAAAACCCAATTCCTTAATTGTTAAGGTGGGTTGCCCACATCTATAAATAAGAGGAGTCTTATTACGGGTGGTATGGGTTGTTGACTTTTTTCACATACGTATAATTCCAATTGTTGGAGAGTACGCCTTTTTATAGAGATAGAAAACTAGGGTTTAGCCAACCACCCCTTCTTCTCAATTTTTTCTTCCTCGTGGATCACCCCAGAGGCCAAACATACGGGTGGCTAACGCCGATCAAAGGAAGGAACCAAACCCGGTGGATTCAAGTCGAACGCGAAAAGGATTTGAGGTGAACTTGTACCGAGGAAGCTCGATCTTCAAGGGTATGATTTTTATTCTTTATCTTTTCGCTTAATTAATAATTATGCATAAAGGGTGATCCGTATATGGTTTGTAAATTTTTTAAACTCGATTTTTACACGCTCCGCTTTATTTTATGCAATTTGATCAAGGCATGAATATTACAAACCCTACACCAACAATTTTGCAAATTATTTTTATTTATTTGTACAAATAATATCATTACAATTATTTTAACATTTATAATTATACTTCGATATTAATTAATTTTAATTTTTAAATATAAATTAATTAAATATATTAATAATACATTTTTTTATACTTTTAATTTTTCAAAATTTGATTTTAATCATATTAAAGAATCGATTTTTTCTATAAGATAGAATTTTATAATAAAATTATAAATTTTATCAAATATCATTAAAATATTTATTTTTATAAGTAAAACGATTCTTATTATATATATATTATAATTAATTCAAATTATAAATTTAATGAATTCATCTAAATTAAACTAATTGTCCTACATTAAATACATATCGTCATCATAAATCAATCTATATAAATGATGCATTTAAAATCATTTAATGCATTAAATTTATCAACATATAAACTTTCATCATTCTTAAATTAATTATCATTTTTATCTAAATTTATAACTTTTACTCAATTCTATATAAATAAATTAAATTTTACCATTATATCATACATAATCCATATTAAATAATATATATATATATAACTAAAAAAAGATTTATATAATTAATTTTAAATTCCATTATAAAATAATTATATTAAATATCATAAATTATCATATATTTATCAATTTCATCATCAATAATTCATTTTTATATGTATGACGCCCCAAAATAGGTCCATTCCATCCAACCCATTCTCGAGTCGCCAAATACATGGTACGTAAATAACTACAACTTTATTAATACACTTGTCGTAACATTATTACAAACATATAAATCATGAGTTTAAATACAAATATTGCCTTCTGCATAATATCCACACTCAAATAAATCCTCATCATAATTATTGATACATTATTTTACAAAAATGGTGAGGACTACTAAACAACTCTCTCTAGAACCTTCATTCCATACCCCCCTACTAGACTCGCTACATTCTCGCCTCCCGAGAAGAAAAAAAATGGAACAAAAAGGAAAAGGGTGAGCTCAACTAGCCCAAGAAAGAATATTATGACTAAGATAATATACAACAAATTATCGTTAGTCTTCAACAGGAAAAAATCTAATAGAATACAATAGACAACAAATTTTTAATCAATATTCGCAATGAAATAATAATTCATTAGAAGAGTTAAGAGAGAATGCAAACTACTATCTTCTATATATGAATTTAAAAGTTCATCGCCATCTTTTATCCCCGTAACATCAATCAATATATATCTCGAATCAAATATTCATCTTTGCACTACACTATTCATCAATGGTCATGCCATCTAAACATATCATCTTCGCACTACTGCCAAAGATATTCATTAATCTAAATGTTCATCTCAACACTGCTCATCTTTGCACTACGGCCAAAGATATTCTTCAAGAAATCATTCATCTTCGCACTACAAAAGCCAAAGATATTCAATAATATCATCATTTAAGACCGAGGATGATGAAAAATATTTTTTAAAGAAAAACGAATCCAAAGAAACAAAAAGAACAAGGATTAAGGATTAAGGATTCGATTCGTATTTTGTTTTATCCATGTTCCAAAAAAATACCTCAAAAATAATCATAGTGGTGTAAAATTTCAAGAATGATCAAAACATGGATACAATCAAAGCTAGTATCCGTATTAGATATTTTGACAAAAAAGAAAAATTTTATTTTTCTATGAATAAATAGTCAGATTCGTGAATAAGTGTCAGATACGTGAATAAAGGTCGATATACGTGAATAAGTAATCTCGACACCAAAAGATAGAAATTCCACAAAAAAAATCTTCACGCTTCACTTAAGACTGTGAATAAGAATCGTGAATAAGAATCATGAATAATAAGAACTCGTGAATAAGAATCTGAATAAGAATCTCAATAATAACTCATGAATAGTAACCCCGATATGAAAAAGTTCCAAATTTGATAAAAAGTTCCAACCAATATTTCAAAGATAATGATATCAAGAAATAATATCATTTGAGAAGAAAATAACATCCCTTACCTCGAAAGACAAGATTTCTAATAAACACCTGATATATAAGCTACTATGACTTGAACTTGCACCAGATAAAGAATACTCAAAGTATACTCAAAATACTCACAAGAATACGCCGATAATATAGAGAGAGAAAACTTCAGCTTCGTGTGTGATTTTCAATTCTAACCTAAGACCCTATTTATAGAAAAATCGCTAACAACACCAAAGTAAAAAATTTAATATAATAATAATATATTATATATATATTCCTACGCCACCCACCAAGACTCAAATGAAATCAGCATGTTTACAACACATGGGGGGCAACCAAAACAATAAAAAAACGTTTTTTTGATATAAATAATTAAAACTTCCAAAATCAATTATTTTGAGCTTCTAACTTCAATAATTCATAAAAAATAGCTCTTTTATCAGAAAAATTCAATCAATCTCGAAGTTTTTATAGGAAATTCAATTCTCTACAACTTTTGCAGTAAGAAAGTTTTTCCAAATTCCAAATGTAAATTGACCAAATCCACAAACTAACGATTTTACAAAAGTGCTATAATCAAATTTCAAATAAGAAATGGGGTCCACCGACACACAAAAAATATGTTTAAAACATTTAATGCAACAAAAATACTCTTCCTCCTCATATACTCATATATATATCCCACATTCATTATAAAATATCACCATTAATATATTATTAAAATAATATATTTTAAATGAATTATTTTATCGTAAAAAGATAAAATATTAATTTTCAACAATTGTCATTTTAAAAAAAATTCCATCTATATCCACATAAAATCAATATTTTCCTCATCATATAAATCAATAATTAATTATTCACAAATAATATTACGTAAATCACAATATCGACAACCGTGCCGCTCCTGTGAAAGAGGGGGCTTCCAATAAGAATTTCTCCTTATCGCCAATTTAGTGACCAAACCTCTCCTTAGATGTAACTTTCTAGACATCGCCAATAATGTTATCTAATAATATTATTCAGATAATATGAATTATTGCTTCGATAATGAAAAATACTCGTAATGACAATTATCAAACAACAAAATAATATAAAATATCAACGCAAAGAATTATTGAATCAATAAAATAAAATATCGAATAAGAATTATCGTAATAATTATCGAGTAGTGCCTTCACGTAAGAATCAATAATTGGTGCAATACCGCAAAGCTACCGCTCAACAACGCCAGATTAGTGTTTTTACCACCACCGGTATTCCAACAAGATAATTCAGAATAACTACGCCAAGTATTTATAAACAACTTATATTTGTCGCTTTCTTCATCCAATCGCTTCCGCACATGGGGCCCATAAAAGATCATCATATCATCAGCATTTAATATTCCCCGACAAAGATTTAATATTCCACGACCAAAACGAATATTCCCCGACAATAATGAATATTTTATAACCACTTGCTTATTTCAAAATATTTTATGATTTTACCCATAACTATCCACATTAATCAAATCAACCCTTACTATTTCAAAATAATAAATAGAGGAAAATAAATTTCATTTATTAATAATTTGGGGTCTTACAACCTCCCTCCTTATGAAATTTCGTCCTCTCGAAATCGACGACGACTCGGTGTTTCAAAAGATGAGAATACCTCGCTTTCATTTCCGCTTCCAACTCCCGTGTCATTTCCTCAATAAAGATGGTTTCTCCACAAAAAAACTTAACTTGTGGTATAACCTCAGACATAGGACATGTTCTTCCCTATCCAAGATCTTGACAGTACCTCCTCATACGTTAAGTCTTCTATTATCTCGTCCGGCTTCTAACTCAATGACGTGGTTCGGTCAGTCCACATATTTACGTAACATCGATACGTGAAAAACGCGCAGAACACGCCATATACTTGGCGGTAAAACGAGTCTATAGGCCACAGCCCCTATTCGATCGAGAATTTCAAATGGATTAATAAATCAAGGTTCGAGCTTTCTCACCTCACCGATTCTCGCTTTTGAAATAACAACTTCGCACCTCCTTCTTCAAATTCATCACCCGGTGTGTAGCTTCTTGAATAAATTTTAACTTTATCGATTAAAGTCGATTATACTCATATCATCACGCGGGTACCTAGAGTTTTCATCTCCATCTCTATTATTTGTAAATTATACTGAAATGAGTCTTTGACAATATCGTACTCAGATTTCAGATATGATCTTCTACTCAACACGCCACCACCACGCTCGCTTTTCCCAGATGGTATGGTCGTAACACGTAATCAAATGAGTCTCCTCTCGAGTTCTTCAAGCTCTTCCCACATTCCTTGCTCCATTCGAATTTTGTATCTCTACGAGTCACCAAAGTAAATGAATAGCGATTCGAGAATATCCTTCAACGAATCTCCGATAATAACCAACTAAGCCTAGAAAGCTACGATTTCGATTACCGACTTAGGTTGTTCTCAATCGCGACTCATATCCCAACCTTGATAAGACGCTACAATGACACCTATCGCTTTACTATCGCATCGAATATGGTGTCCCCTACTAGAGTCTCTCGCTTTGCATTCCACAAAGGAAGTCACCAGATAAAGGCTCAGTACCAAATTTATAGTTGAATTTTTAACTCCTCAAGTTCAATAGAGCCATTCGATATGAGATTTTAGAAATGAGTTTTGTACCGGTTCAAAGTCGATACAAAATTTAATATCGCTTTGGGAGTAAACCAAGAAATTCTTCAGAAATACGCCAGAAAAATCAATAACAACAGAATATTATTCAAATCGACGTGTCTTTATTCAAATCCATAACATGGACTAAGAAAACTTGACATCCGTAATAAACGAACGACTTCATGGCTTGATATGAAAATGTTTGACTACAATGGTTTGATTGCTTGAATTCAATAACAAAGTTGCTTAGAATATGAAAACTAACAACCTTACGAAAAAGTAATCAATTTCGCATGATGAGTAGTTAACCTTAAAATCACATCAAAAGCAAATATCTCTATAGAAATAAGGTTAACAGTAAAATGTGATAGTGCCAACCTCAATCAAGCAAGATTTCTAAACAACGGATGTAATGAAAGTTTCTCCTAACGAGTCTCCATAAATAGGTCAAAGTCTAATTTCTCCGTAGTCAAGTTCAAACGCTGAGCGCAAAGCAAGAGAGATAAAAGAATGGGTAGAACCCAGATTCAGTAAGGTATAAACTTCGCAAGAATTTATAATTAACTAACCCGCTAACTTCGCTCGTTCCTCGATTTTGACCGGCCACGACAAACGCCTTCCAGAATCGCTGACTTTTCGATTTTCTCGACATCCTTTTGAGTCACCATTCCCGCCGGATCTGGTTTCGATATCGCATAATCTCGAGCGATATGTCCTTCTTTTCCACAATTATAGCATACCTTAAACTGCTAGGGCGCTTTTAATGATATGTCCCTCTTCCCGTGATTTGTAACATACGACCGGTGGTCTTTCTCTCCTCGAACTAGTTGCCATCACGCACGCCGCCTTCAATGGTCGTTGTTGAATCTCCTCTTTTAAAATCTCCTCCCGACTCGCTTTCTTCTATTTTCATGGCCACGATTACCACCAGAGTGGTTACCGCTTTGTCCGTATTCTTCTTTCTCCACCGTTATCGCTATTCTCGATGATCGCTATCTTCTAGATGATCCTCGGTTATGGTCCCCTATTGAACGTATCGTTATCTCGCCTAACAACCGAGCCCCGCTGACAACATCCTAATAGAGAGAAAATTTATGAGAAATGAGATATCGACGATGCCGGTTTCAAACCTCTCGTAAACATCCGCCATACGCGCTCTCATTCTCCACCAAATGAGGTGCAAACCGATAACTCCGCGAACTTCGCCGCAGATCGACACCGCCATGTTATTCTCGCCCAGCCTAATAAACTCCACTTCCTTCATACGACGAATACTTTCTGTGGAAGTACTTGTCATTGAACTCGCTTCAAAATGCTCTCCCATGATATGCCGAAAAGCAAATGATGGGTACGCTTCACGATTCCCACCAAGAATCGCCGCCACGCCACTAACATAAAAGTAGCGAATGGAACTTTCTGTCTCCTCCGCATCCCAAGACATCGAATATCTTGGTAATTTGTTTGACCCACGCCTCCGCCTTTAATCGGATCCGCTTCCTGCACTCGTGGTCCCAACTTTTCGAATCGCATTGTGACCACCCGTGAATTGCTATCATTTCCTCCCCGTAGATTTTGAACACGAAGTCTCCTCGTCTGATTTTTTGCATTAACCGCAAAAAGCTTCTAAACATCCCCTCGCTCATCATCTCGCTTCAAGGTGTTGTTCACAGAGAGGTACATTGCCACCACTGCACAGACGCTCTCCTCGCTGGTGAGTACAGCATCTCCACTGGCCTCATTTACTCCATCGTTAATATTCTCACGACATTCTCAAATACCGCCATAAAACAAGGGTTAATTAAGGAAATCAATATATCACATAATATCCCTATATACTAACCCAACTAACAAATAAGCTTAGTAGACACACTAGCGAAGGATTTACTCGCCTCCCCTCCTAGTTCTATTCCCCCATCTCCGCCAGAGATCATATCCCTAAGCTCGATACTAAACCGCGACGCCCCCCAAAATAGGTCCATTCCATCCAACCCATTCTCGAAGTCGCCAAATACATGGTACATGTAAATAACTACAACTTTATTAATACATTTGTCAAAATACAAACATATATATACATGTGAGTTTAAATACAATATTGCCATCTAGATAATATCCACACGCAAATAAATCCTCATCATAATTATTGATACATTATTTTACAAAAATGGTGAGGACTACTAAACAACTCTCTCTAGACCTTCATTCCATACCCCGACTAAGACTCGCTACATTCTCGCCTCCCCGAGAAGAAAAAAATGGAACAACAAGGAAAAGGGTGAGCTCAACTAGCCCAAGAAAGAATATTACGACTAAGATAATATACAACAAATTATCGTTAGTCTTCAACAGGAAAAAAAATCTAATAGAATACAATAGACAACAAATTTTAAATCAATATTCGCAATGAAATAATAATAATTCATTAGAAGAGTTAAGTAGAGAATGCAAACTACTATCTTCTATGTATGAATTTAAAAGTTCATCGCCTATCTTTTTATCCCCGTAAATATCAATCAATATATATCCGAATCAAATATTCATCTTTGCACTACAGCCAAAGATATTCATCACCGTCATGTTCATCTAAACACTGTCATCATTCAAACTACGCCAAAGATATTAATCACTCACTCATCATCTCAACACTGCTCATCTTCGCACTACGCCAAAGATATTCATCAAGAAATCATTCATCTTCGCACTACAAAGCCAAAGATATTCAATAATATCATCATTTAAGACCGAGATGATGAAAAATATTTTTTAAAAGAAACGAATCCAAAGGAAACAAAAACAAGACAAGGATTAAGGATTAAGGATTCGTATTTTGTTTTATCCATCCATGTCCAAAAATACCTCAAAAATAATCATAGGGTGTAAAATTCAAGAATGATCAAAACATGGATACAATCAAAGCTAGTATCCGTAATAGATATTTTGGACAAAAAGAAAAAATTTTTTTTTTTCTATGAATAAAGTCAGATTCGTGAATAAAGTGTCAGATACGTGAATAAAGGCCGATACGTGAATAAGAATCTCACACCAAAAGATAGAAATTCCACAAAAAAACATCTTCACGCTTCATGAATAAGACTCGTGAATAAGAACTCGTGAATAAGAACTCTCATAAACTCGAATAAGAACTCGTGAATAAGAACTCGTGAATATAACTCCTTAATAGTAACCCCGATATGAAAAAGTTCCAAATTTGATAAAAAGTTCCAACCAATATTTCAAAGATAATGATATCAAGAAATAATATCATTCGAGAAGAAAAATAACATCCCTTACCTCGAAAGACAAGATTTCTAGTCAAACACCTGATATAAAGCATGACTTGAACTTCAGCACCAGATAGCAATACTCAAAGTATACTCAAAATACTCACAAGAATACGCCGATAATATAGAGAGAGAAAACTTCAGCTTCGTGTGATTTTTCATTCTAACCTAAGACCCTATTTATAGAAAATCGCTTAGAACACCAAAGCGTAAAAATTTAATATAATAATAATATATTATATATATATTCCTACGCCAACCAAGACTCCTCTGAAATCAGCATGTTTACAACACATGGGGGCCAACCAAAAAATAAAAACGTTTTTTGTTGATATAAATAATTAAAACTTCCAAAAATCAATTATTTTGAGCTTCGAACTTCAATAATTCATAATAAATAGCTCTTTTATCAGAAAAATTCAATCTCGCAAGTTTTTTATAGGAAATTCAATTTCTACAACTTTGCGTAAGAAAGTTTTTCCAAATTCCAAATGTAATTGACCAAATCCACATACCTGACAATTTTACAAAAGTATAATCAAATTTCAACCAAGAAATGGGGTCCACCGACACACAAAAATGTGTTAAAACATTTAATGCAACAAAAATACTCTTCCTCCTCATATACTCATATATCCCACATTCATTGTAAAAATATCACCATTAATATATTATTAAAATAATATATTTAAAATGAATTATTTTATCGTAAAAGATAAAATATTAATTTTCAACAATTGTCATTTTAAAATTTTCTCCATCTATATCCACATAAAATCAATATTTTCCTCATCATATAAATCAATAATTAATTATTCACAAATAATATTATTACAATCACAATATCGACAACCGTGCAGCTCCTGTGAAAGAGGGGCTTTCCAATAAGAATTTCTTCTTCATGCCAAGCAATTAGTGACCAAACCTCTCCTTAGATGTAACTTTCTAGACATTGCCAATAATGTTATCTAATAATATTATTCAGATAATATGAATTATTGCTTCGATAATAAAAAATACCGTAAATGACAATTATCAAACAACAAAGAATATAAAATATCAACGCAACAATTATTGAATCAATAAAATAAAATATCGAATAAGAATTATCGTAATAATTATCGAGTAGTGCCTTCTTCACGTAAGAATCAATAATTGGTGCAATACCGCAGCTACTCGCTCAACAACGCCAGATTAGTGTGTTTTTTAACCACCGGGTATTCCAACAAGATAATTCAGAATAACTACGCCGCTATTTATAAACAACTTATATTTGTCGCTTTCTTCATCCAATCGCTTCAAGCATGGGGCCCACAAAAGATCAAGCTACTGTCAGCATTTAATATTCCCCGACAAAGATTTAATATTCCACGACCAAACGAATATTCCCCGACAATAATGAATATTTTATAACCACTTGCTTATTCAAATATTTGCAGATTTTACCCATAACTATCCACATTAATCAAATCAACCCTTACTATTTCAAAATAATAAATAGAGGAAAATAAATTTCATTTATTAATAATTTGGGGTCTTACAACCTCCCTCCTTATGAAATTTCGTCCCTCGAAATCGACGACGCACTTCGGTGTTTCAAAAGATGAGAATACCTCGCTTTCATTTCCGCTTCCAACTCCCGTGTCATTTCCTCAATAGCATGGTTTCTCCACAAAACTTTAACTTGTGGTATAACCCCTCAGACATAGGACATGTTCTTTCCTATCCAAGATCTTGACAGTACCTCGTCGACGTTAAGTCTTCTATTATCTCGTCCGGCTCTAACTCAATGACGTGGTTCGGTCGTCCACATATTTACGTAACATCGATACGTGAAAAACGCTATGAACACGCCATACTTCAAGCAGAAACGAGTCTATAGGCCACAGCCCCTATTCGATCGAGAATTTCAAATGGATTAATAAATCAAGGTTCGAGCTTTCCTCACCTCACCGATTCTCGCTTTTGAAATAACAACTTCGCACACCTCCTTCTTCAAATTCATCACCCGGTGTAGTAGCTTCAATAACTTTTAACTTTATCGATTAAAGTCGATTATACTCAGATATCATCACGCGGGTAACTAGAGTTTTCATCTCCATCTCTATTATTTGTAAATTATACTGAAATGAGTCTTTGATAATATCGTACTCAGATTTGATACGATCTTCTACTCAACACGCCGCCTACCACGCTCGCTTTTCCAGATGGTATGGTCGTAATACGTAATAAAATGAGTCTCCTCTCGAGTTCTTCAAGCTCTTCCCACATTCCTCGCTTCCATTCAATTTTTGTATCTCTACGAGTCACCATAATGGAATAGCGATTCGAGAATATCCTTCAACGAATCTCCGATAATAACCAACTAAGCCTGAAAGCTACGATTTCGATTACCGACTTTTAGGTTGTTCTCAACTCGACTCATATCCCAACCTTGATAAGACGCTACAATGACACCTATCGCTTTACTATCGCATCGAATATGGTGTCCCCTACGAGAGTCTCGCTTCGCAGCATTCCACAAAGGAAGTCACCAGATAAAGGCTCAGTACCAAATTTATAGTTGAATTTTTAACTCCTCAAGTTCAATAGAGCCATTCGATATGAGATTTTAGAAATGAGTTTTGTACCGGTTCAAAGTCGATACAAAATTTAATATCGCTTTTGAGTAAAAACCAAGAAATTCTTCAGAAATACGCCGAAAAAATCAATAACAACAGAATATTATTCAAATCGACGTGTCTTTATTCAAATCCATAACATGGACTAAGAAAACTTGACATCCGTAATAAACGAATGACTTCATGGCTTGATATGAAAAAATGTTTGATTACAATGGTTTGATTGCTTGAATTCAATAATAAAGTCATTAGAAATATGAAAACTAACAACCTTACGAAAAGTAATCAATTTCTGCACGATGATGAGTAGTTAACCTTAAAATCACATCAAAAGCAAATATCTCTATAGAAATAAGGTTAATGTGTAATGTGATAGTGCCAACCGAATCAAGCAAGATTTCTAAACAACGGATGTAATGAAAGTTTCTCCTAACTGAGTCTCCATAAATAGGTCAAAGTCTAATTTCTCCGTAGTCAAGTTCAAACGCTGAGCGCAAGCAAGAGAGATAAAAGAATGGGTAGAACCGTAGATTCAGTAAGGTATAAACTTCGCAAGAATTTATAATTAACTAACCTGCGCTAACTTCGTCGTTCCTCGATTTTGACCGGCCACGACAAACGCCTTCCAGAATCGCTGACTTTTGACTTTTCTCGACATCCTTTTGAGTCACCATTCTCACCGACTGGTTTCGATATCGCATAACTCGAAAGTTATATGTCCTTCTTTTCCACAATTATAGCATACCTTAAACTGCTAGGGCGCTTTGATCGATATGTCCTCTTTCCCATTTGTAACATACGACCGGTGGTCTTTCTCCTCCCTTGAAACTAGTTGCACATCACAGCACGCTTTCAAATGGTCGTTGTTAAATCTCCTTTTAAAATCTCCTCCCGACTCGCTTCTTCTATTTTCATGGCCACGATTACCACCAGAGTGGTTACCGCTTTGTCCGTATTCTTCTTTCTCCGCCGGTTATCGCTATTCTCGATGATCGCTATCTTCTTGTATGATGATCCTCGTTATGGTCCCTCAATGAACGTACTCGCTATCTCGCCTAACAACCGAGCCTCGCTGACAACATCCGAATAGAGAGAAAATTTATGAGAAATGAGATATCGACGATGCCGGGTTTCAAACCTCTCGTAAACATCCGCACCATACGCTCCTCATTCTCCACCAAATGAGGTGCAAACTCGATAACTCCGCTAACTTCGCCAGATCGACACACCGCCATGTTATTCTCGCCCAAATTAATAAACTCCACTTCCTTCATACGACGAATACTTTCGTGGAAGTACTTGTCATTGAACTGCTTCAAACGCTCTCCCACGATATGCCGAAAAGTACCGGATGGGTACGCTTCACGATTCCCACCAAGAATCACCCTCGCCACGGAACATAAAGGTAGCGAATGGAACTTTCTGTTCTCCGCATCCCAAGACATCGAATATCTTGTAATTTGTTTGACCCACGCCTCCGCCTTTAATCGGATCCGCTTCCCTGCACTCTCGTGGTCCCAACTTTTCGAATCGCTGGTGCATGACCACCCGTGAATTGCTATCATTTCCTCCTCATATTTTGAACACGAAGTCTCCTCGTCTGATTTTGCATGAACCGCAAAAAGCTTCTAAACATCCCCTCGCTCATCATCTCGCCAGCAGTGTTGTTGTTCACAGAGGTACATTGCCACCACTTGCTGCACGCTCTCCTCATTGGTAAGTACAGCATCTCCACTACCCTCATTTACTCCATCATTAATATTCTCAATGACATTCTCAAATACCGCCATAAAACAAGGGTTAATTAAGGAAATCAATATATCACATAATATCCCTATATACTACCAACTAACAACAAATAAGCTTAGGTAGACACACTAGCTAAGGATTTACTCGCCTCCCTCCTAGTTCTATTCCCCGATCTCCGCCAGAGATCATATCCCTAAGCTCGATACCAACCGCGACGCCCCCAAAATAGGTCCATTCCATCCAACCCATTCGAGTCGCCAAATACATGGTACGTAAATAACTACAACTTTATTATACATTTGTCGTAAAAAAATACAAACATATATAATCGTGAGTTTAAATACAAATATTGCTTCTGTATAATATCCACACGCAAATAAATCCTCATCATAATTATTGATACATTATTTTACAAAAAAAAGGTGAGGACTACTAAACAACTCTCTCTAAACCTTCATTCCATACCCCGACTAGTACTCGCTACATTCTCGCCTCCCGAGAAGAAAAAATGGAACAAAAAGGAAAAGGGTGAGCTCAACTAGCCCAAGAAAGAATATTATGACTAAGATAATATACAACAAATTATCGTTAGTCTTCAACAGGAAAAAAAATAGAATAGAATACAATAGACAACAAATTTTAAATCAATATTCGCAATGAAATAATAATTCATTAGAAGAGTTAAGTAGAGAATGCAAACTACTATCTTCTATGTATGAATTTAAAAGTTCATCGCCTATCTTTTATCCCCGTAACATCAATCAATATACATCCGAATCAAATATTCATCTTTGCACTACAGCCAAAGATATTCATCACCGGTCATGTTCATCTAAACACTGCTCATCATCTAAAGATATTAATCACTGCTCATCTTCATGACTACGCCAAAGATATTCTTCAAGAAATCATTCATCTTTGCACTACAAAAGCAAAGATATTCAATAATATCATCATTTATTTAGACCGAGGATGATGAAAATATTTTTAAAGAAACGAATCCAAAGGAAACAAAATGACAAGGATTAAGGATTAAGGATTCGTATTTTGTTTTATCCATGTTCAAAAATACCTCAAAAATAATCATAGGGGTGTAAAATTCAAGAATGATCAAAACATGGATACAATCAAAGCTAGTATCCGTATAGATATTTTGACAAAAAGAAAAAATTTTATTTTTCTATGAATAAAGGTCGTATTCGTGAATAGTGTCAGATACGTGAATAAAGTGTCGATACGTGAATAGTAACTCTGACACCAAAAGATAGAAATTCCACAAAAAACATCTTCACGCTTAATAGTACTGCTTAATAAGAATCGTGAATAAGAATCATAATAAGAATCATGAATAAGAATCTCGAATAAGAAACTCATGAATAGTAACCCCATATGAAAAAGTTCCAAATTTGATAAAAAGTTCCAACCAATATTTCAAAGATAATGATATCAAAGAAATAATATCATTTGAGAAGAAAAAAATAACATCCCTTACCTCGAAAGACAAGATTTCTAAATAAAACACCTTGATATAAAGCTATGACTTGAACTTGCACATCGTATAGCAATACTCAAAGTATACTCAAAATACTCACAAGAATACGCCGATAATATAGAGAGAAAACTTCAGCTTTTGTGTGATTTTCAATTCTAACCTAAAGACCCTATTTATAGAAATCGCTTAGAACACCAAAGCGTAAAATTTAATATAATAATAATATATTATATATATATTCCTACGCCAACCAAGACTCTGAAATCAGCATATTTACACATGTTAAATGGGGGCCAACCAAAACAATAAAAAAACGTTTTTGTTGATATAAATAATTAAAACTTCCAAAATCAATTATTTTAACTTCGAACTTCAATAATTCATAATAAATAGCTCTTTATCAGAAAAATTTCGATCTCGCGAGTTTTTATAGGAAATTCAATTCTCTACAACTTTGCAGAAGAAAGTTTTTCCAAATTCCAAATGTAAATTGACCAAATCCACAACCGACAATTTTACAAAGCTATAATCAAATTTCAACCAAGAAATGGGGTCCACCGACACACAAAACATGTTTTAAACATTTAATGCAACAAAATACTCTTCCTCCTCATATACTCATATATCCCACATTCATTATAAAATATATCACCATTAATATATTATTAAAATAATATATTTAAAATGAATTATTTTATCGTAAAAAGATAAAATATTAATTTTCAACAATTGTCATTTTAAAATTTTTCTCCATCTATATCCACATAAAATCAATATTTTCCTCATCATATGAATCAATAATTAATTATTCACAAATAATATTACAGTAATCACAATATCGACAACCAGCGCTCCTGTGAGAGAGGGGCTTTCCAATAAGAATTTCTTCTCATCATGCGCCAGCAATTAGTGACCAAACCTCTCCTTAGATGTAACTTTCTAGACATCACCAATAATGTTATCTAATAATATTATTCAGATAATATGAATTATTGCTTCGATAATAAAAAATACCGTAAATGACAATTATCAAACAACAAAGAATATAAAATATCAACGCAACAATTATTGAATCAATAAAATAAAATATCGAATAAGAATTATCGTAATAATTATCGAGTAGTGCCTTCTTCACGTAAGAATCAATAATTGGTGCAATACCGCAAAGCTACCGCTCAACAACGCCAGATTAGTGTGTTTTTAACCACCGGTATTCCAACAAGATAATCTGTAAATAACTACGCCATATTATTTATAAACAACTTATATTTGTCGCTTTTCTTTCATCCAATCGCTTCCGCTATGGGCCCACAAAAGATCAAGCACGTCGCATTTAATATTCCCCGACAAAGATTTAATATTCCACGACCAAACGAATATTCCCGACATAATAATGAATATTTTATAACCACTTGCTTATTCAAATATTTGCATATTTTACCCATAACTATCCACATTAATCAAATCAACCCTTACTATTTCAAAATAATAAATAGAGGAAAATAAATTTCATTTATTAATAATTTTGGGGTCTTATTGTTAAATCTAATAATTAAATCCTTGAAAATATTTATTTAATTCAATAAATATTAAAATTAATTTACAAAAATCTCGTTCGTCACATCTTTCCCCCCTTAAAAGGATTCAGTCCCCAGAATCACGACTCAATAAATTCGACCCGTTACATTCTCCCCCTTACAAAGATTCTGTCCCCAAAATTGCTTACAAATAATTAAGTAAATAAATGAGGGTAATTCTTCATCATATTCTCTTTGAGTTCCCACGTAGCTTCTTCAGCGTTGTGGTTCCTCCAAATTACCTTAACAGAAGGTATAACTTTATTTTTGAGAACTTGTTCTTTTCGGTCGACAATTTGGACAGGAATTTCTTCGTGAGATAAGTCTTTCTCAAAATGCAGGGGTTCGTATTCAATTACATGCTTGTAATCGGCTTTGTAGGGTCGTAACACAGAAACATAGAAGACGTTATGAACATTCTCGAGTGATGGAGGTAATGCTACCTCGTACGCGACTTCTCCGATTCTACGCAATACTTTAATGGGTCCAATAAATCTTGGGCTCAATTTTCCTTTCTTTCCAAACCCGATCTTCCCTTCCAGGGAGAGACCTTCAAGAAAACATAACTACCTGATTCAAACTCGATATTTTTACGATGTGGATCAGCGTATTTCTTCTGTCGATCTTGAGCCGCTTCCAGTCGTGCTCGGATCACTTTGACTATTTCTGCTGTCTATTGTACCAATTCTGGCCCTAGCAATTGTCTTTCACCAACTTCATCCTAGTAAAGCGGAGTTCTGCACTTTCTGCCGTATAACGCTTCGTAAGGCGGCATGCCAATACTAGCGTGGTAACTGTTGTTGTAGCCGAACTCTACTAATGGTAGGTGATCATCCCAATTTCCTTTGAAGTCCATTACACAGGCTCTTAACATATCCTCTAACGTTTGAATTGTTCGTTTGCTCTGTCTGTCTGTTTGAGGGTGATAAGCTGTACTCATTCGCAATTGCGTACCCATGCATTCCTTAAGGCATTTCCAGAAATTTGACGTGAAGCGCGGATCCCTATCTGAAACAATTGATACTGGAACTCCGTGCCTCGAAAAAATCTCTTTTACGGATAGCCTCGCCAACTGATCTAAGTTGACTCTGATTTTGATCGGAAGGAAGTGTACGGATTTTGTCAGTTGATCAACGATAACCCATACCGCGTCGTAGCCTTTCTGAGTCATCGGAAGGCCAACCACGAAGTCCATTGTAATATGTTCCCATTTCCATTCTGGGATCTCTAACGGTTGTAGCAATCCACTCGGTCTTTGATGTTCCGCTTTCACTTTCTGACAGGTCAGACACTTGGTAACACATTCTGCAACATCACGTTTCAAATTCGGCCACTAGAAATGTTGTCTAAGATATTGGTACATCTTGGTACTACCAGGGTGAATTGAATATCGTGAACTATGAGCCTCGCTCAAAATTTCTTCCTTAATCTCTTGTACTAGGCGGTACCCAAATTCTATTCTCAAATCTCAGTATTCCTTCCTTATCCATCTTAAATCTCGGTTCAGTTCCTTCAGATATCTTCTTTGTCACCTTTTTACATTCTTCGTCCTAAAGCTGAGCCTCCTTAACTTTATCCAGTAGGGTTGTACCAAATTGCATCTAAAATATTTTCTCATCAATCTCCATAGGATACTTCACTTCCAATTCCAGTTTCTCCATTTCTGCGATTAGCTCATCCTGAGCAGTCAACATCATCAACTTCTCCCGACCCTTTCTACTTAAGGCATCTAAGAACGCCATTCGCCTTACCCAGATGGTATAAAATCTCACAAATCGTAGTCCTTAATTAACTCCAACCACCTTCTTTAACGATATATTCAAGTCCTTCAACATGAAAATATATTTTCAGACTCTTGTGGTCCGTATATATTTCACACTTCTCCCGTAGTAGAGTAGTGCCTCCAAATCTTCAAAACATAAACAATGCAGCTAATTCCAAGTCATGGGTCGAGATACCCAAAGACCCCAACTTTTATAAATAAAGATGAATTTTTTCTATAAATATTATTTTTGAATATTATGGAATAAATTTGATATAATGTTATAGTTGTGGGTAATATTTATAAATTTTGCAAAGTATGCAAGTTGTTATAAAATATTCGTTTGGCTCTGGGAATATTCTTTTTTAGGGAAATATTCGCATAACTACTCAATCATCAGGACCCCACAATGTAATTATTGCTTGATCGAGAAAAAACGACAAAAAATATTTTATAAAAATAACTACGAGGTGTTACCGTTAAAACCGCTGAACTACCCGGTAGGTAAAAGTACAAAGAATACGCTGTGGTCGTCATAAGTAGACACTCAGATTGATTATCGATGCTTACGTGAGAAGTCACTCACCTATGCTCAATTATCACTACAAAGAATTGTCGATCATATCTCTTATATATTATTGATTCAATTATTGTCACAAGATCATCTCAGATAATATGTTATATATTAAATCAATAATTGAGACGACAAGTTATAAATGATTAATAATTGTTGAAAGATTAAATATGTGTTGATTAAAAAATAAAATGATTTGTGGTAAGTTTTTATTTTATCCTTAATGTATATATAGAGTCATCATCTAAGAGACTCTTCAAGTTTGATTATTTTATCATAGTAATTACCTATGTCATCATCTAAGAGTCTCTTCAAATAGTAATTACCTTCACAATAGTAATTACCTTCAATAATAGTAATTACCTTCATTAATAGTAATTACCTTCGCAATAATATTACCTTCATAGTAATTACCTTCATTAATATAATTACCTTACAAACCAAGTAATTACACTTACAATAGTAATTACCTTAACAGACGTAAAACCACTTGTCGCTTCACATATACAACCACTTGTCGCTTCATTAACCACTTGTCGCTTCACATTACAAAACGCCAAACCACTTTTTTTTTTTCACATCATTAACAAGTCAAGCCACTTTTCTTTTCACACATACAGCAAAAAAAGCTAGAAATCTTCTATAAATAGAGGCCTAGGGCTTCTTCATTATTTTCACTTAATTCATTCAAGCTTATAGAGAGAGAAAGTATAGAGAGAATAAGAGAGAAAGAAGAAGAGTATTTTGTTTGTTACTACACCGCCAAAAGTAAGATTCAATCTCCTACCAAAAGTAAGGGTGTTATTCTTCTTATTCATGAAGAGAACTCTGTTGTTATTCCATCGCTTATTATTCTTCTGCTGAATAACTCAGATACGCTGGTTTACCCTATACTTGGTGACATTCTTCTATTATTCTCATTGAACATCCTCGTCAGTGTGTTTTTTACACCGACCGGTTCCGCTTTTTTATTATTATTCTCGCTGAACATCCTCGTCTCAGTGTTTTTACACCTCGACCGGTTCCGCTTTTTTATTATTCTGCTGAACATCCTGTCTCAGGTTTTTACACCGACCTCGGTTCGCCGCTTTTTATTATTATTTGCTGAATATCCTATCCGTGTTTTTTTACGCCGGACCGGGTTCCATTCTTTTATTATTATTCTCGTTGAACATCCTCGCTTGCGCGCTTTTTCGCCGACCGGTTCCGTTATTTATTATTATTCGCTGAATAACTCGCCTCATGCGGGCTATCGCGCATGCATGGTGATTTCTTTTGTTATTCCATTCTTTATTATACCCAAATGTTAAAACTTTGACTTCTATACTCCATGAAATTAGTGGAATATCCTCGATATTTCATGCGCTTTCATCCAAAGATCTTTTCATGGAAATATTCTTCCGATCATTCTTGAATTTTACTCTACAAAACAAGATCATGTCGATAATTTGACGTTAATAATTCCTCGGATAAAATAATTTTTTGAACTTGTTTTATCAATTCTTATATCATTGTCATCATCCTCATGTTTATATTATTTTGAAAGTCATCTCGTGGGTCCAGAAGTGCATGGATGGACTTGGTATGATTACGACCAGAGACTATTCTTCGTAACACACGACCGTAATGTTACAAATGATGTGGTAAAAATCCTCAAAGGGTCGTAGTAGTATCGATGGACAATTGTTGGTATGATCATGACTATTAATGAATACACAAATATTCTCGCCCGTAGTGTATGAATAATTGTGGTCGTGATACTAAAGAATATCCTCGTCAGAAAGTGTGTGTGATTCGATGATGTGAATATTTATTAAAGTCGAGTCTCAAATATAACAAAGTTGATGAAAAAACCTTTAAAACCTAAAAGATAGTAGATTTTATTTTCTACTTGACTTTTTTAATGGATCAGCTTATTCCGCCGCAGCTTAAACCGGTTGATGTTTATTATATTTTATCGCTTAACATCATGTGAGACTATTGATAATTTATTCTCGCATTATCTTAGTCATAATATTTCTTATCGGGCTAGTTGAGCTCACCCTTTCTTTCACACGTTTCTCTTCTTCGAAATGAGAATATAGCCGGGACGAGCCTGGGAAACGAGTGATGGTCCCAAGATAAGATTAGTAGTCCTCACTATTCTCGTGAAATAGTGTGATAATAATTGTAATGAGGACTTTTTTTTTGAGTTTGTATAATATCTAGTAGACGATATATTTTAAACTCACAGCTTTATGTCGATTGTACACACACATACTATGTTAATAAGTTGTATTTAAATTCGCAGACTATGTAAGTGGCGCACCCAAGATGGGTGATGTATACCTAATTTTGGGGCGCCACAACTGGTATCGTAGCTAGGATATGATCCTCGCTAAGATGTGAGAATAGTACTAGAGGGGAGAGACGGGAATACCTTTCGCTAGTATGACCTACCTAAGTTTATGTGCTATTTTATTGGTTGGTCGTAAGATAGGATATAATTTGTTACATGTCAATTAACCTTTTGTTTTGTGGCAAGATCTCAAAATGACATCCGAGAATGTTGAGAATAGCAATGGAGCGCAGCGCATCGCGCGATTCACCACATATCAATAATCGTGATAATGTGCATCGTGAAGGCGATAATCCTCATGCAAACAACAACAACACCACTAAAATGATGAATGATCAAATGTTCGTGAGGCTTTTATGCAATTTATGCAACAAAGAAGTAGAGCGACTCCTCGCCCAAAACGTAGGTGGAAACACGAAAACTCTCAAGCACACCGCTAAACAATTCAAGGAGCCGACCACCGAGTTTAAGGAGAGCCAAAACCACTTCGCTAAGCATGGATAAAGCAGATTACCAAGATATTTGATGTCTCGGGATGCTCCGAGGAGCAAAAGGTTCCTTTCACTTTTTTTATGTCATGAGAGAGGACATCGGTGGGAATCCAGAAACGACTCAACTCATTGCATCAAGATATCTTGGGAGAAGTTCCAGAGTCGTTTCAACGACAAATACTTTCCCGAAAGTATTCGCCATACGAAGGAGGTGGAGTTTATCAAGTCGAAACAAAACAATACGACCGTGTCGCAATACGAGGCAAAATTTATGAGTTATCACTTGGCCATATCCCCACTTGTGGATAATGAAGAGAGAATGGCGCTAATGTTTTTAAGAGGTTTGAAGTCGAGATACGCCAACATCTTATTTCTCATAAACCGTGTTTGTATTCGAGATGTTGTAAATAGGGCTCAAGCAGTGGAGCGCGATAATGAGTCAACGAACTAAAAGAGAGCAAAATTAAGAAATTATAATACCAAATGAGAGTAGTCATCGGCGGTGACAACAAGCGTGAGGGAATCAATGTGCCAGATATGGTAACCACTTCTTCTGGTAATCGTACAAAAACAATAAGAATGGACATTTCAAGAAAAGGAGATTCAACAATGATGGAAAGACGCCAAAGACCAAAGACCCATTGTTAAGGAAGGAGAAAGACCACCATCATATGCTTCAAATGCGAGGAGAGGGACACATCACCAAATCAAGCCATGCCATCCAAAGCATGTTATAATTGTGGAAGAGAAGGTCACTTAGCTCGATTTTGTCGCTTATCAAGACAAATTCAAATAGGATGGAGGCACCAAAGGCCATCCCGTAAAAAATCAAAACCTAGAGCAAGGGGAGAGCGCTTGTTGTGACTCCCAAAGAGCAAGGAACCCGAATGAGGTCATCACGTAAGCTTATCATAAACTCTAATGAAGTCTATACTTTATTTGATACCGGCTTCTACCCATTCTTTTTTATTTCTCCTACTTGCGCCATCGATTAAATTTGACTCCTGAGAAATTAGACTTCGACTTATCTCGTGGAAACTCCGCTGGGAGAAACCTTCATTACATCCACTCGCTTATAAGTCTTGTTTGGTTCAAATCGGTACCCTCACATTACCCGTCGATCTTATTTCATTAAAAATACTTGCATTTGACGTGATTCTAGGGATTGATCGGTTAACTACTTATCATGCAAAATTGATTGTTTTCGTAAGGTCATTAGCTTTCATATTCCTAATCAACCTATTATGCTAATTCAAACGACCAAAAACCATTAAAATCAATCACGGCCATCTCAAGCCATAAAGCTATTCGCTTATTGAAAAACTGATGTCAAGCTTTCTTAGCTCATGTCACAGATTTAAACAAAAAAAATACGCCGCTTTTGAACGATATTTCTATTGTTAATAAATTTCCGACGATTCTCAAGAACTTCCCCCGCCTACCCCCAGAGCGTGAAATTGAATTTTGTATCGACTTGAACCCAGACAAAACCTATTTCCAAAGCCCCATATCGAATGGCTCCTATTGAACTTCGTGAGTTAAAGACCCAACCGCAGGAATTGTTAGACATCGGCTTTATTCGCCCCTAGTACTTCTCCTCGGGGTGCTCCTGCTCTATTCGTGAAGAAGAAAGATGGGAGTATGCGACTTTGTATTGATTATCTGGAGTCAATCATGTCACCATCAAAAATAGGTATCCATTGCCACGTATTGATGACCTGTTTCACCAACAGCAAGGAGCCAAATTCTTTTCAAAGATCGATCTTCGCTCCTTGATATCACCAATTGAAGATTAGAACCACCGACATTCCAAAGACGGCTTTCGTAACTCCTAGACGGCATTATGAATTCCTAGTCATGTCCTTTGATCGACTAATGCCCCCGCCGCCTTCATGGATATGATGAACCGAGTATTCAAGGAATATTTAGATCACTTTGTGGTCGCCTTTATCGATGACATCCTTATTTATTCCAAAAGCCGTGAAGATCATGAGCAACACTTGAGGTCGACACTCCAAAAGCTTCGTGAATATAAGCTTTATGCCAAGTTGAAGAAATGCGAGTTCGCTTGAAGAAGTAGCATTCCTTGGGCACGTGGTATCAAGTCATGGAATATCCGCTGACCCAAAGAAAGATCAAGCTATTCAAAGTCGGGAACAACCTAAATCAAAGGACCAAGTACGAGCTTTCTTAGCTTATTATTATTATCTGAGATTCGTGGAAGGATTTTCTCGAATCGCTACTCCATCGACTCAAATTTACTTTTGAAAGATACAAAGTTCTATTGAGCGAAGAATGTGAGAAGAGTTTTCAAGAACTCAAGAGGAGACTTATTTCAAAGACTGCTCGACAAATACCATCCGCCTTGAGGGATTTGTCATCTACAAAGATGCTTCGCAAAGGGTTGGGATGTGTTCTCATGCAACATGGAAAAGTTATAGCCTATGCCTCATGACAACTCAAAGAATATGAGAGGAATTATCCTACTCATGATCTAGAGTCATAAATTGTCTTTTTGCACTTAAAATTTGGAGGCATTACTTGTATGGGGAGAAAGTGGAGATCTTTACTTGATCATAAAAGCCTCAAATATTTCTTCACTCAAAAGGAACTCAACATGCGATAACGACGCTGGGCTTGAACTGCTGAAAGATTATGATCATACCATCCAATACCATCCTCGAAAAGCGAACGTGGTAGCCGACGATCGAGTAGAAAATCATATGCAAGCACGAAAAGCGATATTGTCAACGCAAAGGCCCATTTTGTGTGACTTGCAAAGGATGGAGATAGAGTTAAAGACTCTGTGACGATGTGATGATAGCGAGTATACGAGTAGAACCGACTTTTAATCGATAAAGTTAAAGTCGCCGCTACGCACTGAGCCGATGCGATGAGGAAGAAAAAGTGCAAGAAGGTGCTACGCCCGAAGCAAGAATCGATGAAGAAGAAATACTTCGAGTCAACTCCAGACTTTGTGTTCCTAACGACCCTGATTTAAAGTATAATATCATGATGGAGGCGCACAACACACCATTTGCAATCCATCCTGGGAGTACCAAAATGTATCATGATATTCGTCATACATTTTGGTGGAGCAATACGAAGAGAGAGATAGCGCTTGCTTATCTCAAGGTGTCTAACTTGTCAACGAAGTTAAAGCGAGCATCAAGTACCAAAAGGTCCATCAGCAACCACTTGAAATTCCGTAATGGAAGTGGGAGCACATTACCATGGATTTCAAGCACGGCCTTCCTAAGGTTTCTCAAGGCATCGATGCGATTTGGGTCATTGTTGATAGATCGACCAAGTCCGCTTCATTTCTTACCGACACGAGAAACTTATACACTTGAACGCCTTGCTCAGATGTACATAAACGAGATTGTAAGATCGCATGGTATGCCAAGATCCATAGTTTCCGATCGAGACCCAAGATTCACTTCACGATTTTGGGTTAGTTTGCAAAAAGCTATGGGCACAGATTTCACGATTTAGCTCTCTAAGATATCATCCTCGCATTTGACCTGACAAATGGAGAGGACTATTCAAACTCTCAAGATCTATTAAGACTCGTGTCCTTGATTTCAAGGGGAGTCGGGACAAGTTCTTACCATCGGTGGAGTTTTCCTACAACAACAGCTTATCAAGCAAGTATCGCATGGCTCCATTCAAGCGCCAGATGAAAGAAAAAGTGTCGCTTCTCCAAGATGTCGGGATGAGGTGGGTGAAGCAACGTTGTTGGGACCGAGTTGGTACGTATGACTACTTAAAAAGATTCAAACGATCCGACAACGATAAAAAACCTCACAAAATCGATAAAAGAGTTATGCCGATCTTCATCGAAAGGACGGGAATTCGATATAGAGATCATGTGTTGTTAAGAGTCGCTCCATGGAAAGGAGTTACAAGATTTGGAAAGAGAGGAAAACTTAATCCTCGATTCATCGGGCCCATTTTTAATCCTCGATCGAGTAGGAACTGTGGCCTATAGACTCGCTTTTACCGCCAAATATGTCTCGTGTTCATAACGCTTTTCACATATCCATGTTACGAAATATGTGAAAGACCCGAACCATATTATCGAAGTTAGAACCGATTTAAATAGCGGAAGATTTGACGATGAAGAGGTTCCTGCTCAAATTTTGATAAGAAGGAACATATTCTACGCCCAAGGTTATACCTCAAGTCAAAGTTTTGTGGAGGAACCACGATGTTGAGGAAATGACTGGGAGTTAGAATCAAATGAAATCAAGGTATCCCTTACCTCTTCGACATACCAGTATCGCACTTAAATTTCGAGGGCTTAAATTTCATAAGAAGGGAGGTCAAGACCCCAACTTTTTATAAATAAAGATGAATTTTTTCTATAAATATTATTTTTGAATATTATGGAATAAATTTGATATAATGTTATAGTTGTGGGTAATATTTATAAATTTTGCAAAGTATGCAAGTTGTTATAAAATATTCGCTTGGCTCTGGGAATATTCTTTTTTGTTAGGGAATATTCGTGATAACGGCTCAATCATCAGGGACCCCCCTATAATGTAATTATTGTTTGATCGAGAAAACGACAAAAATATTTTATAAAAAATAACTACGAGGTGTTACCGCTAAAACCGCTGAACTACCCTAAGTAGTAAAAGTACAAGAATACGCTGTGGTCGCATAGTAGCAGAGAGACACCAGATTGATTATCGATGCTTACGTGAGAAGTCACTCACTATGCTCAATTATCACTACAAGAATTGCGATCATATCTCTTATATTATTATCATTCAATTATTGTCACAAAGATCATCCGTCATAATATGTTATATATTAAATCAATAATTGAGACGATAAGTTATAAATGATTAATAATTGTTGAAAGATTAAATATGTGTTGATTAAAAAAAAATGATTTGTGGTAAGTTTTATTAATTTAATGGGGCTAATATGTCATCAGAGACTCTTATGGTAAGTTTGATTATTTTATTCGGGGGCCAATATGTCATCATCTAAGAGTCTTCATAATAGTAATTACCTTTAATAGTATAATAATTACCTTCACAATAAGTAATTACCTTCAATAATAGTAATTACCTTCATAATTTACCTTCATCAATAGTAATTTACCTTCACCAATAGTATTTACCTTCACCATAGTAATTACCTTTACCATAGTCGAACCACTTGTCACTAATTACACATTACAAACGCCAAACCACTTGTCGCTTCACATTACAAAGGCCAAACCACTTGTCGCTTCACATTACAAAGCGCCAAACCACTTTTCTTTTCACATCATCATCAATCGTCAAGCCACTCCACTTTTCACTAAGCAAAGCTAGAAATCTTCTATAAATAGAGGCCTAGTGCTTCATTATTTTTTTTTAATTCATTCAAGCTTATAGAGAGAGAAAGTATAGAGAGAATAAGAGAGAAAGAAGAAGAGTATTTTGTTACTACACTACACTACAAGTAAGATTCAATCTCCTACCAAAAGTAAGGGTGTTATTCTTTCTTATTCATGAAGAGAACTCGTTGTTATTCCATTGCTTATTATTCTCAATTGAATAACCTCAGATATACTGGTGCGTATAACCCTATACTTGGTGACATTCTTCTATTATTCTCGCTGAACATCCTCGTCTCTGTGTTTTTTACACCGACCGGTTCCGCTTTTTTATTATTCTTTCTCGCTGAACATCCTCGCTCTGTGTGTTTTTACACCGACCGGGTTCCGCTTTTTTATTATTATTCATTGAACATCCTGTCTGTGTGTTTTTACACCGACCGGGTTCCGCTTTTTTATTATTCTCGCTGAATCCTCGTCTGTGTGTTTTTTACCGACCGGGTTCCATTCTTTTATTATTCTGTTGAACATCCCGTCGCTTGCATTCGCCGACCGTTCCGTTATTTATTATTCTCGCTGAATAACTCTCGCCTAACTCGCGCGGGCCTATCGCATGCATGGTGATTTCTTTTGTTATTCCATTCTTTATTATACCCAAATAAGTTAAAACTTTGACTTCTATACTCCATGAAATTAGTGGAATATCCTCGATATTTGCGCTTTCATCCAAAGATCTTTTCATGGAAATATTCTTCCGATCATTCTTGAATTTTACTCTACAAAACAAAAGATCATGTTGATAATTTGACGTTAATAATTCCTCGATAAAATAATTTTGAACTTGTTTTATCAATTTTATATCATTGTCATCATCCTCATGTTTATATTTTTTTGAAAAGTCATCTCGTGGGCTCAGAGTGCATGGATGGACTTGGTATGATTACGACCAGACTATTCTTTGTAATCACGACCGTAATGTTACAAATGATGTGGTAAAAATCCTCAAAGGGTCAGAAGTGCATCGATGGACAAATTTGTTGGCATGATCATGACTATTAATGAATACACAAATATTCTCGCCCCGTAGTGTATGAATAATTGTGGTCGTGATACTAAAGAATATCCTCGTCAGAAAAGTGTAAGTGATTCAATGATGTGAATATTTATTAAAGTCGAGTCTCAAATATAATAAAGTTGATGAAAAAACTTTTAAAAACCTAAAAGATAGTAGATTTTATTTTCTACTTGACTTTTTTTAATGGATCATGATTCCACCGCAGCTAAACTTGTTGTTTATTATATTTTATCGCTTAACATTGTTGAAGACTATTGATAATTTATTCTCGCATTATCTTAGTCATAATATTTCATCGGGCTAGTTGAGCTCACCCTTTCTTTCACCGTTTCTCTCGTGAAATGAGAATATAGCCGGGACGAGCCTGGGAAACGAGTGATGGTCCCCAGGATAAGATTATTAGTCCTCACTATTCTCGTGAAATAAAGATAATAATAATGTAATGAGGACTCTTTTTTGAGTTTGTATAATATCTAGTAGATATATATTTTTATTTAATTCAAACTAAACTTACTTTATGTCGATTGTACACGCTACGCTTATATTAGTAAGTTGTATTTAAATTTCGCACTATGTATCCGTACCACCCAAGATGGGTGATGTATACCTAATTTTGGGTCTTAATCGTGACCTTATTCAGTTCTCTGTAGTCAATGCAGAGTCACATCGATATGTCCTTCTTTTTCATAAATAACACCGGCGCTCCCTACGGCAATACGCTCGGTTGAATGTACTTCTTGTCCAACAATTCTTGTAGTTGTACCATTAATTCTTTTATCTCTACTGGTGCCATTCGGTATGGTGCCTTCGATATTAGAGCAGTTCCGGGCGCCAAATCGATCACGAAATCTACCTCACTATCTGGTGGAAGTCCTGGTAAATCGTCTGGATATACGTCGACGAAGTCCCTCACAATCGACATTTCTTCTACCTTCGGATTCTCTTTTCGACTGTCAACTATGTAAGCTAAGTATCCTACACAGCCTTGTCTTAACAACTTCCTGGCCTGCATCATCGTCAGACAACTCGCTTGTCTAGGTGACTTGCTACCATAAAACACAACCTTTGACGGAGTCATAAGGTTAATACGCTTCTTTTGGCAATCAATTACAGCCCCATAATTGAATAACCGGTCCATTCCCAAAATAATGTCAAATTCCCCGAGTCGAATAGGGATAAGATCTACGTTCATGATATTACCCTTAATAACCACTCTACAGTTCTTATGTACATACTTAACAGGGATTATTTCTCTATTCGAAATTTCTATGTTCATGGGGTAATCCAATTCATTCTTAGGCAAATCTAAATTCTTGGCAAAATCATCGGATATAAAGGAACAAGTAGCACCCGAATCAAATAAAATATAAGCATTAATTTTATTGATCGGAATGATACCTGACACCACATCACGGGATTGAACTGCATCTTGTACCGTCATGTTAAAAGTCCGGGCTGTCGGTCGGTTTGTTACGATAGGTCCGGTGATGGTTAAGGCATTTCCACTATTATTTCACCGGTTTCCTCCTGATCCTGATCCTGACCCTCCCGATCCCTTCTTGGGACAATCTCTTGCCAGATGGTCCTTCGAACCACAAGTAAAACAAGCACCCTTCTTTGAGTTTGGACAGTTTGGTGTTATGTGGCCTTCCTGACCACAATTGTAACACACTCTTTTTCCTTTCATACAAACTCCTAGATGGGCTTTCCCGCAAGTCGGGCATGCTTCGATTCTTTTCTTCTGATTACTTAGCTGACTTCCCAATGATGAGCTGTCGTTCCACCTTTTCTTCTGATTGAAATTTCTATCTCATGTGCCACTTCCATTAGCCTTGTTATTAATTTCACCTTCACTCTTCTTCTTCTTCTGATCTTAATTGTACTTGGTCACCGCATCGCTCCCACCTGCAGCGAGGATGGCCTTTTCCAGTACCCCAGCAAACGTGTTTAGCTGAAACATTGATACCTTACTATACACCCAAGGCTTTAGTCCTTGTTCGAATCTTCTGGCTTTTCTTTCGTCCGTGTGTACTTGATACAGGGCGAACCTTGCTAACTCATTGAATTTTGCTGCATAGTCAGGTACGCTCATGTTTCCCTACTTCAGTTCCAGAAATTGAACTTCCATCTGTGTGACGCCCCCAAAATTACCCAATTTTGAGTCGCCAGATATACGGTATAAATACAAATAAAAACGTAATTATACGGCTGTCGTGTAAAATACGACAAAACATATACTGTGAGTTTTAATATGTATAATGCCTTCTAGACAGTATAAAAACTCAAAGTAGTCCTCATTACATTTATTGTCACACTATTTATTCAGAATAGTGAGGACTACTAGCGAACATTATCATCCGGACCATCACTCCGTTCCCCGACTCATCCCAGCTATATTCTCTTATTACCTGAAAGGAATTGTGAAGCAAAAGGGTGAGCACAATTAGCCCAGTAAAGAATATCATAACTAAAGATAACTACATTATCAATAGCTTTCATCAATAATAAATCAGAGATTTATAACATATGGTAGATGATAAAACTTTAATTTCAACCATAGTTGCAGCGGAATCAACAATCCATTAGAAGAGTCAAGTAGAACATAACGTCTACTGTCTCCTCCAAATTAGAAGTCAATCGTCAGTATTTCGTTCATGTAAATTTCAACACTTGTCTTCACCTGAACCACTAAAGATGACAGTTAAATTCACAATTCATATTTATAATAATGTGAATCAACAGTTCCTTCTTGCCACAAAGGCTTAATAAAATGTTTACTCAATATCCTTATCCCAAGGCTAAAGATATTCCAATGTAATAACAATGATCATACCAATCAGTTGTCTACCTTTGCACTACGTGCCAAAGATATTCAACTATAAAACCAATCGCTGAGACTCAGCTTAAAAATAATTCCCATCATCGAATCATCCCTGCACTACTGGCCAAGGATATTCGTTAGTATCACCAGTGGTCATGATCATGTTATACACCTGTCCATCTTTGCACTACGGGTCAAGGCTATCAATTAACAATTCATCTTTGCACGTAAGCCAAAGATAGTCAGCCACATATCATCTTTTCACTATAGGTCAAAAACATACAACCGGAAAACTAATAACCAACAAGGATAATAAAGAATATATGAAACTGCAAATGGATTTCCACCGCCATGCGGTAATCCACTTTAGCATGCATTATTTTCACAATTTAATAAGGAATGAATATAAAAGATCATTCACCATGCATGTGGTAATCCACATGTACGGAGTTATTCAAATGAGAATAAATAAAGAATGGAATAATGTAAGGGTTCACCATGCATGCGATAGAAACCGCATGCATGAAAGTTATTCTCAATGTAATAATAAATACAGAATAACAAAGACGGAACCAGGTCCGGTGTAGAACACACAGACAGGATATTCCAACAGAATCGTAAATACGGAATAATAAGTAATGGAACCAGGTCTGGCGTAAAACGCATGCATGTGGGATATTCAACGTAATATTAAATGCAAAGATAATAAGTAATGGAACCAGTCGTGAAATTACACGCATGCGAGGATATTCCGATGGAATACTAAAGAACGTAATAATAAAAGAATTTCACCATGTATGCGGTACTTTTGCATAAAAATAAAGTTATTCTTTCTACCATAAAAATGATATCCTCTAACCACCGTAATAACCTCCTTTACTTAGCATGTGACTTGATTCTGCTTCCTGTGAAATTGATCAATTTAAACAATGTATGCATTCCTTACCAATTGGAGAGTGCATCCACAAAGAATTTCAAATCCTTTAAATATCCAAAGGAACAATACCAATGCTATAACTACCATGTTTCTAAGCCGAGCATGATAGCGGGTGAGGGACAACCTAACCAAACCCATATATTCTAAAATGCCTTTCATGAATATATAGACCACGCTTGGTCACACGTCCCACTAAAGATATAAATTAGTCGAGCCACCACTGTGAACCACCGTGACAAGTTGAGGAACAAAGGTTCTCCCAGTACTCTCATTTGTACCCACAAGTGATAAGCAACACTTGTGCCATTGACCCATCCAACGATGAGATCACAAAAATGCCTCCTGAGCTCGTCCGATTTGGCGAACTCTCTTCCAAATCCTTCAAAGGATTGGATCGTTTGCAATATATGGTCCCAAAGTCAAGGAGGTCCAAGCCTTACCATGGATTCCTGTGATGGGGACTATTGTGGTGTTGGGGCCCCTTGTTCGATCTTGCAGGTACATGTAAATATAAAAGTTTATGCATTGATTCTGCGTGCAATAACTGGTTTGATATTAGCGGACTCGGAGATATCTTTTGAAGCACGGCCATTTAAGCCCGACCCAAATGGTTCGAGCCTCTTCGAGTTTAAAAATGATCGAAGCTTTGCAAGCTTTCACGGAAGAAAACTCAACTCCACATAAACCTCGGTTGTCTGCATCATCGAATCCTTCATTGAGTCTTTTTAAAGCTAGAGGGACTCCTTGAGAGAGTGTATTGTTCCGAATGTCTAGAACTTCTAGTATCTCATGTCGACTATTTTTAATGGAATTGAACCAGCTTAGTTAGAGTACCGATGGAGGAGTCGCGGAAATGGAAAGAGTTGGTACGCGTGTAAACTCCTGAGATGAATCTATTTAACTCGTCGAACTCGTCTTGGGTCGGACCTTGGTCGTAATCCATGCACCGCCAACAACGGAAGAACAATGCGTTCCTAGTTTTGGCTAGAACTTCATGGTCCAACTTCGTTGCATGACTCCAAAGAAAACAAACCGACTATGACAGAGTGTTCAATGGAGAAGACGACGAGGTCGATAGTTCCGAAATGACCAAAGAAAGGTTGGTGATGGCGTCGAAGAAGTATGGACAACCACGGTGAAGATAATGCGAGTCAAGACGTCACCATAGTTTACAGGACTCCATCATGAGTTCTCAACGGAGAAGGTGGCGAGGTCCGCCGCCGGCCGGCAACTATTTCTCTTTCTCTCTCTTGGTGTTAATTAAAACCGGTCAAGTATTATTGTTGAAAGAGTTACTGAGCTTTGATGTAATGAAAAGATGGGTATGGTGCGGTTGAATAACCAGTTTCAAAGTTGGAGTAATAGAGGAAAATAAAAAAAAATATATCACAAGAACAAAGCTTGTGGATATGAAGAACCAGCCTTTCAATGAATCACTACGACGAGGAAATGAAGGCATATAAAACAATGGACGACCCATCTATATGAACTTCTGTATTAAGCTCAAAACTGTCGTGTATTTATTAAGTTTGTAACTAGCTAGAGATAGCCCCCAGAAGAAAAAGAATGATACATATATATAAACATGACTGAGTCTAGTTCAATAGTCTTCCATAAATTATTCCCCTATCATCCAGCCGCCCACATGGGCTATTAATACAAATAAATTATTTCATCTTTTCTTTTCTTATTCCACCCATGACCAGAATTATCACCCACACGCTACTTTAATAAAGTTGATTGAAAGAGGTCTCAACGACTTGTACACAAATTACGAAATTTATAATCTCATGTGATTTGATATTTTAATATAAAATTTTTATGAACATACCTTAGAGCCAAATATAAATAAATAAATAATAAATAAAAAATTTCAAATATTGCCTTTAAAGTTAATCCTTTATCAATTTAATTATTCACAAAAATAGAAAATTGAATAATTTTTATTTCATAAAAATTCGGGGTCTCACAATCTGATTCTGCGAACTAGTTGGGAAATACATTTCGAAAAACATTTCTTTAAATCTCTCCCACGTAATTACACCTTCACCTCCTCGCACTTTGTTTGCTTGCCACCAGTAGCTAGCCTCAGACTTTAGCATAAACGTTGCAAAAGCGGTCTTCTGGTCTTCTCTAACCCTAGCAACGTCGAAAACCTTTTCCATTTCCATAACCCATGTTTGAGCCTCGATTGGGTTCATGGAACCTTTGAACTCTGGCGGTCCCACTACCTTGAAGTCTTTAAACGTTGTGTTTGGTGGAGCTTGCGGTTGATTATTCATGGCTCCAGTCAGTAAGTTAACCAACTGCTGTACGGGATTAGCGTTGGCATTATTGTTATTAATTGTTGACTCTTCCTAAGCCGGTTGACGTTGTTGTCTTCTCCTTGGCGGCATTTTTCTGTTAAATAAACGCTTATTAGAACTTTATTTATTCTCTAAATAGTTAAGGCATTACTCAACAATTTAACATATTTCTTAACACATCATCTCAAACAACTTGATATATTTGCATTCAAATCAAAGTTTTAACATTAAACGATAGCATAACTGCTATTTACATCAACTATCCTGGAATAAAGAATCCACAGGATTTAAAACATTCAAATATTCTTTCGTTCATAAACACATCAGAATTTACATCTAAAAACTAATTAAGTTCTTCACATAATTAAATAATCATATCACTGTCGGTCAAGGTACTGATTAGCCTTGCTACGCTCCTCTTCTAAGATGCGATGCATCGTCCTGCGATCCATCATGTACAATGGTAGTCCTTCAAACTAATTGGATATCTCAAAACTCGATCTTGGGTCTCATTCATTTCCTTCTTAAGTGTAGAGTACATTTCCCCAATCTTCGCTTTCTTTGCACGACTATCATCCTTTGCATGATCAGCTCGACGTGATTCTCTTACCCAGCCTTCCTCTGCTATGTTCAGCCTTTCAGAGGTTTCCTTCAGTTCCTTCTTCAGCTTCTCTATCTCCTCGGTCTTATCATCAGTTTGGCCCTTCTCATGGACCAAATCCCATTCTACGTTTTCCAGTCGAGAGTGAAGAGTTGAAATCTCCTTCTCCTTCTGCTCTAGAGTAATATGCTTTGAATAACCGCTCGCTCAGTCAAATCCTGGACCTCGTCTCGTAACTCCACGTTACAGTCGTATAACGTGTCATACATCTCAGCATCAACGGTGTACCGTGGTAACTCATCTTCTTCCTCTTCCTCTTCCTCTTCCTCAACAAATTCCTCCTCAGGATCAGTCTCGGGCTCATGCTCCTGACCAACAACGGTGATCAATGGAGATGACTCCTTCATGCACCAATTTGCTCCCCTAACGACATGAATGTCTCGGGGCTCCTCCTTTGTCGGTACTATAGGTACACGGGTTCCTCCTCAGTAGGTACTATAAGTACTCGGGGTTCTTCCTCCCCAGCTTGACTAGATTTTCCAACATTCGACATCCTGACAACAAAATTTTTAGTTTTAGTTACTAAGTCGTATCATCTAACGCATACTTTAACACATAATATATTTTATTATCTTCAATGAATTACAAAAATTCATTTCTTAGAACTCGATAAGAGTTTTCCATCACTATCTTCTTTCTATAAGGCTAGTACCTAAGGTTGTTTCCCCCACCTAAGGTTCATAACCTACAGCTTTGATACCAACTTGTGACACCCCCAAATCCGGGTACTTCAATTCCACGGGATTTGGTGTTCACTGTACAAATATCATCTATCTATCTACCCATAATAAATGCAAACCATGCAATAGATAGAATAAAAATCTTCCCCTTAAGGGTTACAACATCTGAATAATAATAATACAATCCCAGATTAAACTAACCTTAAACAACTGTGCGGAATCTTAAACAAATAAGTCTTAAACAACATCATTAACTCAAGTCTTAAACATAAATACATCCTCTAATAAAATAACAAGTCTTCATCACTTGTTAACCTTGCCCTTGCCTTTACTAGTGGAAGGTTCATCAGTTCTTTTGTTCTTAACTGCAATGTTATTATTAAGCAAGAGTGAGCACTATTTCCCACAAGTATAATAATGAAATAATAGTATAATAACATGCGAATAAAATCAAAGACATCTGAATAAAAGCTCAACTTTTGAATAAAGAATGAATAGCAAGAATCAAAAGAATTCTGAGGGTCATAAGACCTTGAACTATGTCCTAGGTTGTCAAGGGTTATACTTGAAACCTTTAATAGTCATAAGACTATGGACCTTTCTACTTGTACTTAGGGGGATCAACTTTTAGTACCATACTGTGCACAATATCTTAACGCTAACGCATAAGTAAATCCCTTTGCAGGGTTGTTCATCTCAGTTTGACATTCGAGTTCGCACCAAAGGAAGTTTGGAATGGATAATTCATTAAGGGTTCTAAAATTTAGAACGCTCGTCAACTATGGACTAGTCGAAACAATAAGGGTTCGCTAGTCTAATAAGGTTCAATAATAATGATATTCAAATTGAATAATAATCTCAGGAAGTATACAATAGGATAATTATTGTATAACTGAATCATACTTTGAAAAGATAATCAATCTTTAATATAACATTTGAACATGAATAATAGTAATGATAATTTACTCGAGGTAATTAATAAACTTGAACAATAAAGACAAGTAAGGTTAGGAAACTTGCCTCGTGCGTAGATTACACTTTAACTAAGCACGTTCTTTGAATTTAATCCTACATACCATTCACATTCACAATACCAGTTAATTATAACTTAACTAATCATCAATGATTATTCTTTTGTTTAAACTTTGGTTATGACTATACTTAGTCAAATTATCACATTGTCACATAATTTATACTTTATGAATATCAAGCTAATTATGTATTTAATAATTCAATCCAAATGCAATTATGTTATTAACATGTTAAATAACTATTTTAACATCTCATTATACTTCTAACATGTTTACATGTTCATTAAATTAATTTACTAACACATTGTTAGACTTAAACATTTTAAAAATTTACATTTCTGAACTTTCTAAAGAGTGAGCTGCTTATTTCACTTTTATCTTCGGTACTCATTGCATGCTTTGATGGCTGTGATCGGACTATTACTATTGGCTCAAGGCACAGGCCATGGCTGACATAAGGCATGAGATCTATGCTGGCCGGGCGCAAGTGAACAAAAAAAACTAATCTGCACTTCAAAAAATTACATAACACAGCCAAAAACTCCAATTTAAATTACTACTACACGAATTTAGACATACCCACATGTTATAATTCATGTATTATCATAACCCAACATTTATAGAATGGTTTTAACCCATTAAAACACATAATCACAGAATTAAAATATGTGAATTTCACTGACTTTGATGTTCTTGGAGGTTTTGAAAGTAAAACATGAAAATTGTCACTACGGATTCGTTATAACACCGAATCCGTTTATTTAAACTTTGGTCTCTTCGAATCAACATGCATAATAATATACGCGTGTAAAATTTAGGGATAATATACGATCAATACATAAAATATCACGTATAAGGCCATAAGGCCAAAACCCATACTCTGTAATTTTGTAGAAATCATATACGATGTAATATTATGAAACTGATGATATGGAATCATGCAATATATATATATAAAATAATACGATTTGATACATCTTAACCCATAAATAACTCATAAATATTACTCCTTTCTCAATCATAGAGGCTTTACAGAAACTTTGAAAGCCATTTTCTTATAAAACTTAATGACGTAAAATAGAATTTGGAAAGAGGAGATTACCCTGAGAATAAGTATAGATTAGTAGGGAATAAATTTCTTCTCAACTCTTCTTCAATCAAAATCTCTCTCAACATTTCTCAAACTCTCTCTGAAACTCTCTCCGGTTCTACTTTTCTAGACTTAGGAAAAAAATGAAGAAAGAAAAGAAGACGTCGATATAATAAAGGAACTGACGCACTGAGTGGTCAGTTAACCCAATAATGGGTAACTGCTCCAACTCCCCATAGGGCCTTGTTTGGCTAGCAAAATAGATTTAAAACCATTTAATTTAATAAAGCTTTATCATATAGTTTAATAAATGTCACACTCCTTTATAAAATAAATCAATATCTTTTTTAATTTACTTTAATTAAAATCTAATAATTTCTCATAAATTCACATAGTCACATAATTAATTTTCTCATTAATTATAAAATAATATTAGGTTTATTAGATATTTATTTTAATTTAATAAACTCACATAATTACATACTTGAAAATAATTATTCTCCACATTAATTTAATAAATATAACACATATCATTAAATTAATCTATCACAATTGCATCAATTAATTATTAAATCTAATAATTAAATCCTCAAAAATATTTATTTAATTCAATAAATATTAAAATTAATTTACAAAAATCTCGTTCGTCACATCTTTCCTCCCTTAAAAGGATTCTGTCCCCAGAATCACGACTCAATAAATTTGACCCGTTACAATAAGTGTGAATGGAGTATTGAGGATGATAGGAATAGATAGACCTATTAAGCAATGGATCATTATAGAAAGTGGAGTTGATGATGGAAGCATAGGTATTCTAAATCTACTAGCTATGCTAGACTTTCAAAATTTATTGACTTCGTGCTGATGTTTACACTTCTATTTTCTTGAAAAACATTGGATCAACTGATGGAACCAATTAGTTTTAACAACAATATTGTTATTCATATGTCTATGTTAATTGCTTCGGCTAGACAAAAATGATTTGGAATATATCATCAATGTATCATGGAACCTGGTGCAAAGATGATAAAAATGATGGAGTCATCAATGCAAGATTATTACTTAGTGTTGGATGTGATCTAAGGATCGCCAAATTTCAAGGCGTGGTATGATATAGTATGATAAAATCACCAAATAACAGAATCCTCAACGGACAGTAAGTACAGTGCGGTATCATGACGTCATAAAAAGATTTTTGAGATTTTTTTAAGATATGAGAATACATATGTATGTTTATATATGTATATTTCGGTTGATGTCCGAATTATTGTAGAGGTCTATGCTATTTGATTCAGCTAGACAAATATTGAAAGATGTTCATGAAATTCAAGAGTTTCTTAGGAAGTTATGCCAAACCAAATTATTTTGGTGCAGATTCAGATGTTGAAAAGCTGAGATGAACAACCCTATTATTTAGGGGTCAAGGCTTAGTTTATACTTTCATACTTGAAATGTTTGAGCACAATACATGTACGAAGGATTGATCCCTAAGTACCTTGGAGTCCTTATAGTCGTATGATCATTAAAGTTAAAGTTGAAAGATTACTTATAATCATGGACATGGTTCGTGGTCATTAGACCTCGATTGAATGCTTGCACTCTAAATTCGAGATGAACAACTCTTTTATTAGAGGTTGCGCTTAGTTTATACTTTCACATTTGAAATGTTTGTGCACAATACATAATACGAAGGGCTTAACACCCTAAGTAATCGAGCGTAACGCATATATATAGTCGTTACAAAACACTACATCATGCCCAACGTAGTGGTACAATAGTAAATTCATGATGTAAGACCCCAAAAATTTTTAAATAAAAAGGAATTTCCTTTATTTATTATTTTGAAATAGTAAGGGTTGATTTGATTAATGTGGATAGTTAAGGGTTAAATATGCAAATATTTCAAATTAAGCAAGTGGTTATAAAATATTCATTGTTGTCGGGGAATATTCGTTTGGTCGTGGAATATTCAGATTGTTTGGGAATATTCGTATTTACGCATGCCAAATGTGTGTGGGCCCCATAACTGAAAGCGATTAGATGAAGAAAACGACAAATATAAGTTGTTTTTAAATAACGGCGTAGTTGTTACCAAGTAATCATGTTGAATACCCTTGGTTAAAAAACACACTAATACGCGCTGTTGAACAAGAAGACACCAGATTGCACCAATTATTGATTCTTACGTAAGAAGGCACTACTCAATAATGGTTACGTGAATTATCGCTCAAAGATTTTATTGAGTTAATAATTGTCGCGTTGATATTTTATATTGTCATTGTTGCTTCAATAATTGTCATTACATAGTAGATTTTTCATTATCGGCAATAATTCATATTATCCTAATAATATTATTAGATAACATTATTGGCAATGTCTAGAAAGTTCTGCCTAAGGAGAGGTTTGGTCATCTAATCAAGGCCACCAAGAAGAAGAAATTCTTATTGAAAGCCCCTCTTCCTGGAACCGCCTCGTCATTAATATCAGGATTCTCGTAATATTATTTGTGAATAATTAATTATTGATTTATACGATGAGGAAAATATTGATTTTATGTGGATATAGATGGAGAAAATTTTTAAAATGACAATTGTTGAAAATTAATATTTTATCTTTTTCTCGATAAAATAATTCATTTAAATATATTATTTTAATAATATATTAACGGTGATATTTTTACAATGAATATGGGATATATGAGTATATGAGGAGGAAGAGTATTTTGTGGCATTAAATGTTTAACACATGTTTTGTGTGTTGGTGGACACAATTATTGAATCAAATTTGATTATAAACTTGTAAAATCACCCGTTTGTGGATTTCGGTCAATTTCTATTTGGAATTTGGAAAACTTTCTTCTGTAAAGTTGTAGAGAATTGAATTTCCTATAAAACTCATGAGATTCGAATTTTCTGATGAAAGGGCTATTTATTATGAATTATTGAAGTTCCAAAGCTCAAAATAATTGATTTTGGGAGTTTAAATTATTTTGTTAAGAAAAACGTTTTTGTATTTTTTTTTTTTTTTTTTCATTAACATGTGTGGCTGGTGTTTTGACCAAAAAGGTGGGCTAAGGAAAATTTGTATAATTATATTAATATTATATTAAATTTTCGCTTTGGTGTTCTAAGCAATTTCCTATAAATAGGGTGCTTAGGTTAGAAATGAAAATCACACCGTAAACTGAAGTTTTCTCTATTTCTCTCTCGATATTTTGAGCGTATTCTTGTGAGTATTTTGAGTATACTTTGAGTATTGATATACTGTGCAAGTTCATTCAAATAATTATTCCAATGTAAGTACCGCTTTTTGAGGTAAGGATATTATTTTTTTCGTAATGATATTATTTCTTCAATATCATTATACCGAAATGTTGATCTGAAGTTTTATCAAATTTGGAACTTTTTCATGTCTGTTAATTCATGGTTACTATTCATGGGTTACTATTCATGAGTTACTATTCATGAGTTACTATTCACGAAGTTACTATTCACGAGTACTATTCATTAAGCGTGAAGATGTTTTTGTGGAATTTCTATCTTTTTTGGTGTCTGGAGTTACTATTTACGATACTCGGCACTATTCACGATACTGCACTATTCACGATACTAAGACTATTCAATTAAAAATAAAATTTTTCCTTTTTGTCCAAAATATCTATTCTGGATACTAACTCTGATTGTATCCATGTTTTGATCATTCTTGAATTTTACACCACTATGATTATTTTTGAGGTATTTTTGGACATGGATAAAACCAAGTACGAATCCTTAATCCTTAATCCTTGTCATTTTGTTTCACTGGATTCGTTTCTTTAAAAAAATATTTTACATCATCCTCAGTCTTAAATGATGATATTATGGAATATCTTTGGCCTGTAGTGCAAAGATGAATGATTTCTTAAGAATATCTTTGGCCCAGAGTAGTGCAAAGATGAATGATTTTTGAAGAATATCTTTGGCTGAGATGAAAAAAGATGAATATTTGATTCCGATTCCATGTATATTGATTGATGTTACGTGGATAAAAGATAGATTTATGAACTTTTAAATTCATACATGAAGATAGTAGTTTGCATTCTCTACTTAACTCTTCTAATGAATTATTATTTCATTATGAATATTGATTTAAAATTTGTTGTCTATCAGATTCTATTATATTTTTCCTCGTTGAAGACTAACGATAATTTGTTGTATATTATCTTAGTCATAATATTCTTTATCGAGCTAGTTGAGCTCACCCTTTTCCTTTTTGTTCCATTTTTCTCGTGAGGCGAGAATATAAGCGAGTACGTAGCCTTGGGTATGGAATGAAGGTTTTAGAAAGGATTGTTTAGTAGTCCTCACCATTTTTGTAAATTAATGTATCAATAAATGTGATGAGGATTTATTTGAGTATAGATATTGTCTAGAAGATAATATTTGTATTCAAACTCACGCTTTCTTGTTGTAATAATAAAGTTGTAGTTGTTTCATACATGTATTGACAACTCGTAATGGTGATGTATACCTATTTTGGGGCGCCACAGCTTGGTATCGAGCTTAGGATATGATCTCCATGGAGATCGGGAAATAAAACTAGGAGGGAGAGACGAGTAAATCCTTCGCTAAGTGTGTCCTACCTAAGCTTATTTGTTAGTTGGTCAAGATATAGGGATATTATGTGATATATTGATTTCTTAATTAACCCTTATTTTATGACATTTGAGAAATGTCGAATGAGAATATTAACAAGGGATCAAATGAGACCGTGGAGATGCTCATCTTTTACCAACGAGGAGAACGTGCAAACAGTCGGCAATGTACCTCCCGTGAACAACACCAATCGGAAAGATGATGAACGAGGGGATGTTTAGAAGCTTTTTGCGCTTCATGCAAAAATCGACGAGGGAGACTCGTGTTCAAAATACAGAGGAAATGATAGCAATTCACGGGTGGTCACAAATGCAAGCAGCTTCAAAGAGTTGGGACCACCGCATGCTGGGGAAGCGGATCCGATTAAGGCGAGACGTGTCAAACAAATTACCAAGATATTCGATGTCTTGGGATGCACGGAGGAACAGAAAGTTCCATTCGCCACCTTTATGTTCCATGGCGAGGCGACATCGGTGGGAATCAGGAAGCGTACCCATCCAGCTGCACTAAGCATGTCATGGGAGACGTTTCAGAAATAGTTCAATGACAAGTACTTCCCTGAAAGTATTCGTCATATGAAGGAAGTGGAGTTTATTAGACTAGAGCAGAATAACATGATTTGTCCCAAAGACGAGGCGTAAGTTCGCGGAGTTATCCGTGTTCAGACCTCATTTGGTGGAGAATGAGGAACGTATGACGCGGATGTTTCTGAGAGGTTTGAAACCCGACATACGTCAGTATCTCATTTCTCATAAATTTTCTCTCTATTCAGATGTTGTCAACATGGCTCAATTGTTAGAGCGAGATAACGAGTACGTTCAACCGAGGGACCATAACCAGGATCATACCAGAGATAGCAGTCAACAGAATAACGATAACCAGCGGAGAAAGAAGAATACGAGACAAAGGCGGTATCCACTCGTGGTAATCGTGGCCATGAAAATAGAAGAAGCGAGCCTGGGAGGAGATTTTAAAAGAGGATTCAACAACCACCATGTGAAGACGCGTAGCCGAAAGTAACTAGTTTTAAGGGAGGAGAACGACCACCCATTATATGCTACAAATGCGGAAAAGAGGGACATATCGGTCTAAACCGCCCACAACAGCTTCAAGGTATGCTATAATTGTGGAAAGGAAGGACATATCGCCGAGATTAGACGATATCGAAACCCAGTCCAGCGTGAATGGTGACTCAAAAGGATGTCCCAGAAAAGTCAAAGTCAACGGTTCTTGGAAGAGCGTTTGTCGTGACCGGTCAAAAATGCGAGGAACCCGAACGAAGTTAGCACGGGTTAGTTAATTATAAATTCTTGCGAAGTATATACCTTACTAGATATCGGTTCTACCCATTCTTTTATCTCTTACTTGCGCCAACGCTTAAACTTGACTCGGAGAAATTAGACTTTGACCTATCTCGGAAACTCCGTTAGTAGAAACTTTCATTACATCCGTTGTTTAAAAATCTTGCTTGATTCAAGTTGGCACTATCACATTACATTGTTAACCTTATTTCTATAGAGATATTTGCTTTTGATGTGATTTTAAGGTTAACTACTCATCATGCCAAATTGATTATTTTCTTAAGGTTGTTAGTTTTCATATTCCTAAGCAACTTTGTTATTCAATTCAAGCAATCAAACCATTGTAGTCAAACATTTTCATATCAAGCCATGAAGTCATTCGTTTATTACGGATGTCAAATTTTCTTAGTCCATGTTATGGATTTGAATAAAGACACGCCGATTTGAATAATATTCCTTGTTGTTATTGATTTTTCCGACGATTTCAAAGAATTTCTTGGCTTACTCCCAAAGCTCGATATTAAATTTTGTATCGACTTTGAACCCGGTACAAAACTCATTTCTAAAATCTCATATCGAATGGCTCCTATTGAACTTCGTGAGTTAAAAATTCAACTATAGAATTTGGTACCGAGCCTTTATTTTGTGACTTCCTTTGGAATTCACCTAAGCCGGAACTCTCCGTAGGGACGCCATATTCGCATGCGATAGTAAACCGATAGGTGTCATTGTGACGTCTATCCAAGATTGGGATACGAGTCACAGTTGAGAGCAACCTAAGTCGCTTATCGAAAGACGTAGCTTTCAGGCTTAGTTGGTTATTATCGAGATTCGTTGAAGGATATTCTCGAATCGCTATTCCATTAACGCAAATTGACTTCGTAGAGATACAAAATTCGAATGGAGCAAGGAATGTGGGAAGAGCTTCAAGAACTCAAGAGGAGACTCATTTCAAAGACATGTTCGATCATGCCATCCTAGAAAAGCGAACGTGGTATTGACGCGGTGAGTAGAAGATTATATGCGGGAACGAAAAGCGATGATGTCAAGTATACGATAGAGCCAACTTTAATAGAAAAAGTTAAGGTTGCTCAAGCCACCGAATCTTGAGTTGATGCGTATGAAGAAGAAAGTACAAGAAGGAGCTATTCCTAAGCGAGAATTGATGAAGAAGGAATACTTGAGTCCACTCTAGACTTTGTGTTCCTAAAGACTCTGATTTGAAGTACAAGATTATGATGGAGGCACACAATACGCCATTTGTAATCCATCTTGGAAGTACTAAAATGTATCGTGATCTTCGACATACATTTTGGTGGAACAATATGAAGAGAGAGATTGCAAAGTTTATCTCGATGTGTTTAACTTGCCAACGTGTAAAGGCGGAGAATCTTGTACCTAAGGGTCCGTTGCAACCACTTGAGATTCCAGAATGGAAGTGGGAACACATTACTATGGATTTCGTTACGGGTCTTCCTGCGGCTTTCTCAAGGCATCAATGCTATTTGGGTTATTGTTGATAGATTAACCAAGTCTGCTTTCATTTCTTGCCGATACGGAGACTTATTCCTTGAACGCCTTGCTAGTATGTGACGTGAATGAGATTGTGAGGTTGCATGGCATGCCTGTATCCATAGTTTTGGATCGTGACCCAAGATTCACTTCAAGATTTTGGGTTAGCTTGCAAAAAGCTATGGGCACGGATTTGCGTTTTAGTTCTAACATACCATCCCCAAACGGACGGACAATCGAGAGGACTATTCAAACTCTTGAAGATTTATTAAGACTCGTGTCCTAGACTTCAAGGGCGAGTTGGGATAAGTATTTACCATTGGTGGAATTCTCCTACAACAACAGCTTATCGTGCAAGTATAGGTGTGGGTCCATTTGAAGCATTATATGGACGAAAATGTCGCTTCCAATATGTTGGGATGAGGTGGGTGAAGCAACATTGTTGGGACCGAAAGTTAATACGTATGACTACCGAAAAGATCCAAATGATTCGACGAACGTATACAAACGGCACAAGATCGACAAAAAGAGTTATGTGGATCTTCATCGAAAGGACGTGGAATTTAATGTAGGGGATCATGTATTGTTGCAAGTTGCTCCATGGAAGGGAGTTACAAGATTTGGGAAGAGAGGAAAGCTCAATCCACGATTTATTGGTCCATTTCAAATTCTTGACCGAGTAGGAAATGTAGCCTATAGACTTGCATTACCTCCGAATATGTCTCGTGTTCATAATGTGTTTCATATCCAGTATTTCAGAATATGTGAAAGACCAACCACGTTATTGAGTTAGAACCGACGAGATAGTCAAGACTTAACGTATGAGGAGTACCACCAAGATCTTGGATAGGAAGGAGCATGTCCCACGCAAGAAAAGGTCATACCACAAGTTAAAGTTTTGTGGAGGAATCATGCTATAGAGGAAATGACCGAGTTGGAAACGAAATGAAAGCGAGGTATCCTCACCTTTTCAAAACACCAGTACGTCACGCCAATTTTCGAGGACGAAATTTCATAAGGAGGGAGGTTGTAAGACCCCAAATTTTTAAATAAAAAGGAATTTCCTTTATTTATTATTTTGAAATAGTAAGGGTTGATTTGATTAATGTGGATAGTTAAGGGTTAAATATGCAAATATTTTCAAATTAAGCAAGTGGTTATAAAATATTCATTGTTGTTTGGAATATTCGTTTGGTCGTGGAATATTCGTATTGTCGGGAATATTAAATGCACCACAAGCAGCCCATGTGTGGGCCCCATAACGGAAAGCGATTGGATGAAGAAAACGACAAATATAAGTTGTTTTTAAATAACGGCGTAGTTGTTGCCGTTAATACTGTTGGAATACCCGGTGGTTAAAACACACTAATACGCGTTGTTGAGCAGTTGCACACGGTATTGCACCAATTATTGATTCTTACGTGAAGGCACTCTACTCAATAATGGTTACAGTAATTACTGTTCAGTATTTTATTGAGTTAATAATTGCTGCGTTGATATTTTATATTGCTGTTGTTTCAATAATTGTCATTACACAGTATTTTTCATTATCGAAGCAATAATTCATATTATCTGAATAATATTATTAGATAACATTATTGGCAATGTCTAGAAAGTTCTAAGGAGAGGTTTGGTCATCTAATTGCTGCACATGAAGAAATTCTTATTGGAAAGCCCCCTCTTTCCTGGGAACTGCCTGGTTGTCAATATTGTGATTCTGTAATATTATTTGTGAATAATTAATTATTGATTTATACGATGAGGAAAATATTGATTTTATGTGGATATAGATGGAGAAAATTTTTAAAATGACAATTGTTGAAAATTAATATTTTATCTTTTTCTGATAAAATAATTCATTTAAATATATTATTTTAATAATATATTAATCTGTGATATTTTTACAATGAATATGGGATATATGAGTATATGAGGAGGAAGAGTATTTTTGTGGCATTAAATGTTTAACACATATTTTGTGTGTTGGGTGGACACAATTATTGGCCAAATTTGATTATAACTTGTAAAATCACCCGCTTGTGGATTTCGGTCAATTTCTATTTGGAATTTGGAAAAACTTTCTTCTGCAAAGTTGTAGAGAATTGAATTTCCTATAAAAACTCATGAGATTCGAATTTTCTGATGAAAGGGCTATTTATTATGAATTATTGAAGTTCCGAAGCTCCGAAATAATTGATTTTTGGGAGTTTAAATTATTTTTGTTAAGAAAAACGTTTTTTGTATTTTTTTTGGACATCATTAACATGTGTGGCTGGTGTTTTGACCAAAAGGTGGGCTAAGGAAAATTTGTATAATTATATTAATATTATATTAAATTTTCTGCTTTGGTGTTCTAAGCAATTTCCTATAAATAGGGTGCTTAGGTTAGAATTGAAAATCACACCAGAAACTGAAGTTTTCTCTCTATTTCTCTCTCGATATTTTGAGCGTATTCTTGTGAGTATTTTGAGTATACTTTGAGTATTGATATACGGTGCAAGTTCATTCAGCGTTATTCCAGTCAGAAGTACTGCTCTTTTGAGGTAAGGGATATTATTTTTTTTTCGTGATATTATTTCTTCAATATCATTATAATTTAAATGTTGATCTGAAGTTTTATCAAATTTGGAACTTTTTCATATCGGGTTACTATTCATGGGTTACTATTCATGAGTTACTATTCATGAGTTACTATTCACGAGTTACTATTCACGAGTACTATTCATGTAAGCGTGAAGATGTTTTTGTGGAATTTCTATCTTTTAATGTTCAGAGTTACTATTCACGATACGGCACTATTCACGATATCTTGGCACTATTCACCTAAAAATAAAATTTTTCCTTTTGTCCAAAATATCTATTCGGATACTAACTCGATTGTATCCATGTTTTGATCATTCTTGAATTTTACACCACTATGATTATTTTTGAGGTATTTTTGGACATGGATAAAACCAAGTACTAATCCTTAATCCTTAATCCTTGTCATTTTGTTTCACCGGATTCGTTTCTTTAAAAAATATTTTACATCATCCTCGCCTTTAAATGATGATATTATGGAATATCTTTGGCCTGTAGTGCAAAGATGAATGATTTCTTAAGAATATCTTTGGCTCAGTAGTGCAAAGATGAATGATTTCTCGAAGAATATCTTTGGCCCAGTAGTGCAAAGATGAATATTTGATTCCGTATGTATATTGATTGATGTTACAGGATAAAAGATGACGATGAACTTTTAAATTCATACATAGAAGATAGTAGTTTGCATTCTCTACTTAACTCTTCTAATGAATTATTATTTCATTGCGAATATTGATTTAAAATTTGTTGTCTATTGTATTCTATTATATTTTTCCTGTTGAAGACTAACGATAATTTGTTGTATATTATCTTAGTCATAATATTCTTTATTGAGCTAGTTGAGCTCACCCTTTTCCTTTTTGTTCCATTTTTCTCGTGAGGCGAGAATATAATGAGAACGCAGCCTGGGTATGGAATGAAGGTTTTAGAAAGGATTGTTTAGTAGTCCTCACCATTTTGTAAATTAATGTATCAATAAATGTGATGAGGATTTATTTGAGTATAGATATTGTCTAGAAGATAATATTTGTATTCAAACTCACGCTTTTCTTGTTGTAATAATAAAGTTGTAGTTGTTTACGTACCATGTATTGACAACTCAGAATAGGTGATGTATACCTATTTTGGGGGCGTCACAGGCGACCTAGTGTACGAGTGAAGGGTGTTTTCAGTCTTTGTTATTGATAAACACTCTGCCAAAGAGGGTTTAAAGTGTGAAGAACCCGGGGGGTAAAGCACTATTAAACCTAGAGAATAGAGTTCAAGGTCTTGTGACCCTCAGCATGATTTAGAATATTTTAAATTCCTGAGTTATTCATACTACTTCCCAATTATTGAACAATTGTGGAAGATTCTTGTTATTCTGCAAGATGGAAGTAAAAAAGGAAAGTATTCCTTAGAAAGAAGTGAGTCGTAGAATGCAACATTGAATGCTGAATATGTTGAATAAGTGAGAAAAGAGATTTTGAAGTGAGAAGGATATGAGTTATCAAAGAATAGTGTAAAACTTTTAATAGAAAAGTTAATAATTGTAGAACGATATTTGTGGAAAGGAAGTGGTTATAAAACCCAAGGAATGAATGAAGTATTAGTGTAAAATCTATTTTGTTAGATTGAATGAATAAAAATTTCGAGGATGAAATTCTTAGAATAAAGGGTGAATATAATATCCCGAGTGTTTATGATATCGATTCTTAGAAAAGGAAATGAATGGGTTAAGAATATAATACTCAGAATATATTGAGTTCAAGTGAAAGTTATGAAATGAAACCTACAATTTGTTAAAGTAATGAATGTAGTAGGAAATATAAAACCTATATTTAGAAAAAATGATGAAAGATTACTCTGATTTATTTGTTTAATTTGTGTCTTCGATTCTGGGGATAGAATCTTTGTAAGTAGGGAAGATTGTAACGAATGAGTGGTTTGAGTTGTGATTCTGATGACAAAATCCTTGTAAGGAGGGAATGATGTAACAATCCAGATTTTTAATTAAATATCTAAATATTTATTAAATTATATAAATATTTAATGGATGTGTTTATCGTTGAATAAGTATTTATTTAATTGATTTTATGTGATTTGATTATTTATTTGTTTAATAAATAATTAATGAGTTAAGGAAAGTAGTTATATTGAAATAGTAATCTAATTTAATTTAATAATTAAGTTAGAGAGTTTATAATGATTAAATAAATTATTATAGTATGCAATGAATTGTTATTAGAAGTGTGACAAATAACTATACTATAAGTGGTTATTAAAATTAATTAAAGTAGTTTTAATTTATTTTGCCAAACAAGGCTTAAATATATTAAGTCTTTAATTTTAAAGAGTTTTGCCAAACGGAGCCTTAAGGCTTTTTGATTTTTAAATTTTATTTATTAAATATAAATAATATATATAATAATTTTATAACTGATAATTGATTAGGGGAAATTATTATAATGTCAATTTTTTTTTTTAATGTCTGCGTTAGTTTTATGTTGTGTTACGTATATTGTATTTGGTTAAGTCTGAGAAAGGAAAAAGGGAAGTTTTTAAGGAAAGAAAAGAGTTTGAGAAATTTCAGAGAGAGCATTTGAGAAAGGACTGAGATTTCAAAAGCTAGTTCAGAGTAGCGATTCTCAGTGAATGGTTTTTCTAAAAGCAACAAAAAGGTATGTTTTATAATCTTAACATAGGTTTTATAGTATAACTATTTAGCATCTATGTTTCTTGAAACTCAACCTCACTGTATATAGGTTTTTACAAAAAGTGTCTGTAAGCCATGTTTTAGAATTGGTTATGATATTACATGTAATTATAATTGTAATTGTTATAACTAGCATGTATATATGTATATATATGTTGTATGCTAAAATAAGTTCAAAGAGAGAGAAGAATTGGTTTTACAGTGAAAACGTGTTTGAACTTGAGTTGTACAAAATCAAAGGTTATAGATACAATTGTATGCTACTTGTGAAATTGAAAGTCTGGTATGTTAATTGGATATGAACTATAGAGAATTGTGGTTTAAAAGTAATCAAATTGGTGGTTAGTAGTATTTACAGTATACACTGTGTTTAATAAATGTCAAACATGGAGTTTTAATTTTAATACATTATTTTTACGGATTTAGTCTTTCTAAATTTGTTGTTCAGTAGTTTTAAGTTAATATATGTATGCTTGGTGAGGTTATGTGTAAATTACACCAGTTATATGTATGTAATTAGTTGCTAGAATTTTTAAACAGACCAAAAATGGTCTTCGTGCTCGGTTCTGTTAGTTTTTGGTGCCCTAGCGCCAAGAATGGAGCCCCAAATACCAAAATTCGCGCTTCACAGACTAGTTAGTTGTGACAAAAGATGAAATTTGCGCCCCAAATACCAAATTTCATTATAGAACGCCATTGGTTAGCCTAGTTCTCGTGCCGCGGCGCCGAAACAGAAGTCTGAGTCGGACAGTTTTGGCCTCCTGTAGTAAAATGGTCATAACATTCTCATATGAACTCCGATTGAGGTGATTCAAGATGATCCGGAACGAGGACGAGTAGGCCTACAACTTTTATTCTTTAAGTTGTTCAATTTCAGGTCTGTAACAGTAGTCAAAATGGTCATCTTTAGGACTATTATGTTTTCGGGGGCAATCGGAGGGCGTCGGGCATGCACATATGCATGTGTAGTGCTCTTGACCATAAAAGATGACGTCCTACATTATAAAACATGAATTTTAGTAAATATAATGATGCATAACATTAATAAATGATGTATTAGATAAGTTATTGAAGCATAGTAAGCATACACAAGAGAGGCAAATCGGACGTGTGACGAATGAACGTCGAAACGCCGTGCCAAGTGTTAACGAACTTAAAAAGTGTTACAATTCAATTGAAATGAATATTATAGGATATGAAATGGGTTTAATATAAAACCAATAAGTAGTCGTAGCAAGACTTAAGCACTTGAATGAACTTCGAGTTTGACTAAGAAGAAATATAGTGAGTCATAAGTCAAAAAGTTAACACAATCTAATTGAACATTGTGTGCTAATTAATAGGAAAGATTATGAGATGTGGAGTAGAGTTTACATTACAATTACTATGTGTTGTTATGTGACTAATAGTTGATGTGTATGATTATATAATTGTGTAGGGCACGTGAAGTGCAGATAACTGTAAGATGTTAAACTATTATTGGTAAACAACGATCAAGGCAAGTCTTTCGGTTCCTATTTTCTACGTGGACTTGATGAACTATTTTAAATTTCATGATATGCTATGCATGTTGAAATCATGAAATGTTAAAGTCGATATATGACTGCATTATTTTGGTTAAGTAATGATGATTGAGTAATGAACTCAATCTTTATATTTGCTATGTGAATTAAAAGCATGTATGCCATGTTACTTTAACGAGATGTATATCGAGCATGTTATTATGTGCTATGTGATGCATGAAAACTGTTAGACTTTGTTGGGCTGTCAAGCTCACTCTTGCAAATAACCACTTTTGCAGGTCAAGATTTTTAGGTAAAGATATGTGCTAAGTGAGTTATAGAGATCTATATTCACGAAGATTACTTAGATTTTATGGGAAATGTATTTCATATTTTGAACGTAACTTGTTGTTGAATTGTAAGTTGAGATATCCAGTGTATATGGATATCTATTTATGATGTAAGACTTTGTATAGTCATTTTGTTGTAACGATTCATGATATAAATTTGAATCAAAGAGATGTAATGTAAAGGTTACGATTCAGGGCAAGAAAGAAGGAAATGTATAAACGTTTTAAATATTCCGCAATTTTAGTATTTTTAATATTGAATAATGATGTAAAATTAGAGATTTAAATTGCATGGATTTTAGGGTCGTCACAGTGCTTCTCCCAATAAATCTACAAGTCACTGTATAGGATCTACTAGTCCTCTCTCATCATTAGTTGACTCTTCTGGGACAGTTATTCTACGGCTAGGCGGCATTTTCTGAATCAGAGATTTTTTTCATTTTATTATAAAATTATCATATTTAGACATTTCTCAATTGAAAAGAACTGGAGGTTTAAAACACATTTCTGAAATATATGCCTATTTATATTCATTGCCAAATGGTTACAATACATGTTCTTTTCTAGCATACTGCTATAAATGATAACACATATCCCCTATTATCATAAAAGACGGGGACAACATTAGCTTACTACCCCTCTAACACTTTTCAAAAGTTAGGGTTTCCATCATCTCACATCTTACACAAAGACTGAGATTACAACAACATATTAAACCACACATAAATAAAATACTACACTACTGAGCTTTTTCCTCTAGACTTAATATAACATCCCACGCTCCACGGTGCTCTGATATTCCTTCTGCGTAATGTGCACCACCATATCTCGACTTATGGTATGTCGGGTTTGTCCTTGCTCAGCTGGGTAGTGATTTACCCCATCGCTCAATCTCTCCATGGCCGTGCGTAGAGCATAGCCCATCTTGTTCATCTTCCTTCTTTTACACCATACATCATCCTCTAGATCATCCTTTTATGAATAAAGATTTAATTTTCTCTCGAATATTTTTTTTTATATATTATGGTGTGGATTTGATATAATGTTATAGTTGTGGGTAGTATTTATAAATTTTGCAAAGTATGCAAGTTGTTATATATATTCGATTGGTGGGGAATATTCTTTTTATCGGGGAATATTAGTATGTGCGACGGCACAATCATTGGTGGACCCATGACGGAATTATTATCGGATTGAAAAAAACAAAAAAATATTTTATGAAAATAACGGCGGAAGTTTTACCGTTATATTGTTGAACTACTCGGTAGTAAAAAATAAAATGTACTGGCGTGGTTGCATAGTAGCACACGGTATTGATTGATTATTGATGCTTACGTGATAAGTCACTCGGTTTTGTTTTTGGTATTATTAAATAAAATAAAATAATTTTATATAAGTAATACTTTTATAAAGTATATTATATATTATAGAATATATATATATTCTATTATTATTTTTTATAGTATAATCTTTAAAAATATATTTTTATAGTAATATTATTAAATATTATAGTAAAATATTTTTATTATAAAATATTTTTTATATTTTTATAGTAATTTTATAAAAAATATTTTTTATAAAATAGAATACTTTTATAAAGTTATATTATATTAGATTATAATTATATATTATATTTTATTATATTATATAGTTTTATGTATAGTAGCATAGTGTTTGCATAGTAAAAATCTTTTATAAAGTTATTCGTTTTATTAGATTATAAATAGAATATATTATATTTTATTTAAAAGATTTTGCTTTAAATATGGACCGTCAGATTAAAATAAATCAATCTGGACCGTTCATGAGTTAGTTACTATGCAATCCATTTTTCTATAAATAGAAGCTCATTCATTCATTATTTCTTACAATTCAAAACTTGAAACTCTAGAGAGAAACTATAGAGAGAAGAAGAAGAAAAAAACTAGTACTTCTTTTTCTATCTACTCTTCTTTATATAGGGTATATTCTTCTTTACTAAGGTAGGGAATATTATTTGTTGTACTATTATAAGGGGTATTATTTCTTTCTTTATTATTCATTTGAGAGAACTTACATTATTCCATTTCTTTATTATTACATTATTCCAATAACTTTTATATATAATAACTGGATTATCTATACCTATACTGGGTGAAATTCTTCTTATTATTCCATTCTTTATTATTATTCATTTATTATTTGGAATATCATTTATTATATGTACGTTTTTGCTGGGACACATTTCTTTATTTATTATTACATTTTATTTAATATCTATATTCATGCATTTTTCTGTGGGACTGGTTCCGTCTTTATTATTATTCTATTGGAATATCACATATGTGCGATATCATATCATGCATGGTGATTTATTTATTATTTATTTTTTATTATTCTATTGGATTCATCATTCTTATGTTATTCTTTTTTATTATTCTTTTGGAACATCACATCGGTTATTATTATTTATTCATTGGAATTAATTATTTGAATAACTTTGTGAATACTTTGTTTATCGCATGCATGGTGATTTCTTTTTGTTATTCCATTCTTTATTATACTCGGTTGGTTAAAAAGTTTTGACTTCTATACTCCATGAAATTAGTGGAATATCCTTGATATTTGCGCTTCATCCAATATCTTTTCATGGAAATATTCTTACGAGCATTCTTGAATTTTACTCTACAAAGCGTATCATGTTTGACAATTTGGACGTTATTAGTTCTGGATAAATTAATTCTTGAACTTGTTTTATTGAATTCTATATATCATTGTCATCATCCTCATGTTTATATTTTTTTGAAAGTCATCTGTGGGCTTTGTAGTGCATAGATGGACTTGGTATGATTATGACCGAGGATTATTCGGTATAATCATCATAGTAATGTTACAAATGATGTGGAAAAAAAAAGTCCTCATTGGCCCGTAGTGCATTGATGGATGGACGTTTTTGGTATGATTATGGCTATGGATTCTCTTTGGCGTGTAGTGCAAAGATGAATTGTTTTATGGCATGATCGGGACCGGTTGATGAAAACATGATTATCTTTAGCCCGTAGTGCATGGATAATTAAATGCGTGATACTAAAGAATATCCTTGGCTAGTAGTAGTGCGGGGATGATTTGATGATGATGGATTATTTATTAAAATTTGAGTCCCAAATGATAAAAAAATGAAAAAAACCTTTTAAATCATAAAAGATAGTAGATTTTATTCTCTACTTGACTCTTTTAATGGATTGCTTGTTCATTGCAGTTAAACTTGATGTTTGTTATATTTATATCGGTTTAACATTTTTGTTTGAGGCTAATGATAATTTATTACGCATTATCTTAGTCATAATATTTCTTCTTGGGCTAGTTGAGCTCACCCTTTCTTTCATTTGTTCTCTTGAGAAATGAGAATATAAATTTGGGGACTAGTCGGGGAGCGGGAGTGATGGTCCTAGATGGTGCATTAGTAGTCCTCACTATTACGTGAAATAGTGTGATAATAATTGTAATGAGGACTCCTTTTGAGTTTGTATACTCTAGTAGTGAAATATTTGTATTCAAACTCACACTTATGTTTTTGTTTTGTATTGTACACGACAGATTTATATATTAAGTTTATATTTGAATTACATACCATGTATGTCTGGCGACTCAAGATGGGTGATGTATACCTAATTTTGGGGGCGTCACAGTTGGTATCAAATCAAAGCTTAGGGATATGATCCTGGTGGCTGAGATGTGAGACAAGAACTAGGAGGGAGAGAGGAGGGAATTCCTTCGCTAGTATATGACCTACCTAAGTTTATTTGGTATTTAATTGGTCGGTCGGTAGTATAGGGATAATATGTGATATGTTAATTAACCCTTGTTTTGTGGCGTTATTTGAAAATGACATCCGAGAATGTTGAGAATAATAGCAATGGAGCACATGAGACCAGTGGAGACACCTCTAATCACCAACCAAGATAATGTGATTAGAGATATCCATTGGAGATTGAGAATTAAAAATTTGAACTGCAAGCTAGTTCATGAAAGGTAGCAATCGAGAGTGAGAGAGAAGAGGAACCCGAGGAGGATTTATTAGAAGAACTTATTGATCAAAATTTAGAATTGCAAAAATCGTATTCATGAGTTAGAAGAGAAGAAAGTTTTGAAGAATGGAAGGAGATCGGTGGAATACAAAGGAATGTAACAATTCAAAATTGTATTACCCGATGTGCGATAGTATTGAACATGAAGAGCGCTCTTTGGCGAGTATACTATGATATTAAAGCTTAATATTATGAAAATTCAAATGTCAAATGAGCAAAAAAGAAGAAAAAAATGAAACGAACGAGTGAGAATGAAAGATGCATGGGTAAAAAAGCCACACGACGCGTTGATATTGTGGAAAGAGAAGTCCGATCCAAGAAAGCTAAAATAGATGATATGTATTTCTTTTTTTTTGAAGAATTGGGAGAACCCATCATCGAGTTTTGAATTACCCTATATACATTGCGGTCAACCCCAATTCGATATGGATCGAAGGCTAATGATTCAGATCATGGAGCGAGAGTACGATGAAATCGAGCGATGAGGGTGGAATATGCCCTATAGCGAAAGTCAATTCCAGTGAAGTAGTAATGACGACACCAAAGACCGTCCCGAACAAGTCAAATTCGGTAGTTTAAGGAGAGCATTTTTTTTTTGATGAGGAATCGAAATAAAGTTATCACGGGTTAGTTAATTATAAATTCTTGCGAAGTCTATACCTTATTAGATACTGGTTCTACCCATTCTTTTATCTCTCTTGCTTGTGCTCAACGTTTAAATTTAACTCCTGGAGAAAGTTAGACTTTGACTTATTGGTTGAAACTTCGTTAGTAGAAACCTTCGTTACCTCCACTATTTATAAATCTTGTTTTCAATTCAAATCGACACTTTCACGTTACTGTCGATCTTATCTCTTTGAAAATACTTGCCTTTGATGCGATTTTAGGAATCGATTGGTTAACTACTCATCATGCTTTTTAATTTTAGGTTGTTAGCTTTCATATTCTAACCAACTTTTTATTATGAATTCAAGCAACCAAACCACTAAAGTCAATCATTGTCATATCAAGCCATAAGTAAAGAGCCCCGATCCTTTTTCGTTGTTGACTTTCTTGTGTGGAATGCACCAAGCCGGACTTTTTACTAGGGCGACGTCGTGAATGACGATGGCAAGTTGATAGGTATCAATGTGACGTGTTATCCAAGTCTTGGATGAGGGTCACAGTTTTGAATGATATTTCTATTGTTAATAAATTTCTGACGTATTCTTGAAGACTTCTTAGCCTACCCCTAGAGCGTGAAATCAAATTTTGTATTGACCCCAGTACAAAACCCATTTCTAAAACCCTCAAATATTTCTTCAACTAAAATGAACGTAACATGCGCCAAAGACGTTGGCTCGAGCTGTTGAAGATTACGATCGTACCATTCAATATCATCGTGGAAAAAGCGAACGTGGTAGCTGACGTGTTGAGTAGAAGATCGTATGCGTTTACGAGTGCGATGTTGTTAACACAAAGACCCATTTCGTATAACTTACAAATGATGAAGATAGAGTTAAAGACTCTAGGAACCCACGTGAAGATAACGAATATACGAGTAGAATCGACTTTAATCGATAAAGTTAAAGCCGCTCAAGCTACACACCCGGAGCTGATGAATGTGAAGAAGAAAGTTCAAGAGGGCGTTATTCTAGAAGCAAGAATCGACGAAGAGAGGAAATCTCAACCCTCGATTTAATTGGCCCATTTGAAATCCTCGATCGAAGTAGGAACTGTGGCTTATAGACTCGTTTTACCGCCAAGTATGTCGCGTGTTCATAACGTTTTTTTTATCGTATCGATGTTACGTAAATATGTGGATGACCCGAACCACATTATTAATTTAGAACCGAACGAGATAGCAGAAGATTTAACGTTTGAGGAGATACGTGTTAAAATCTTGGATAAGAAGATCGTATTCAACACTCAAAGGTTATACCTCAAGAGTTAGAATTTGAAATGAAGTCGAGGTATCCTCACCTCTTCTCACATACCAGTATGTCGTCGTAAATTTTCGAGGGCAAAAAATTTCATAAGGAGGGGAGATTGTGAGACCCCAGATTTTATGAATAAAGATTTAATTTTCTCGAAATAATTTTTTTTAATATTATGGTGTGGATTTGATATAATGTTATAGTTGTGGGTAGTATTTATAAATTTTGCAAAGTATGCAAGTTGTTATATAATATTCGATTGGTTGGGGAATATTCTTTTTTATCGGGAATATTATATGCAACGAGACACAATCATTGGTGGACCCCGCAACGGAATTATTGTCGGATTGAGAAAATGACAAAAATATTTTATGAAAATAACGGCGGAAGTTTTACCGTTAATACTGTTGAACTACTCGGTAGTAAAAGTACAGTAATATGCGTGGTTGCATAGTAGCACACGGTATTGATTATTGATGCTTATGTGATAAGTCACTCAGTTTTGTTTTATTAGTATTATTAATGTAATAAAACATATATATTTTTATAAATTTATATATAAATATATTATATTATAAATAATTATATATATTATATATATATATATATTATATAAAAATCTATTATATAAAATAATACTTTTATAAAGTATTAATAATTATATTATATATTATTTTATAGTATTTTGCTTTATATTATGCATAGTATTTTATATATAAATAAAATTTATAAAGCAAAATACTTTTTTATAAAGTTATTATTTTTATTAGATAATAATTAGAATATATTATATTTTATTATTATTATATAGTATTTAGTATTTGCATAGTTACATATAGTGTTTGCATAGTAAAATCTTTTATAAAGTTATTCGTTTTATTAGATTATAAATAGAATATATTATATTTTATTTAAAAGATTTTTTTTTAAATATGGATAAATCGATTAAAAAAATCAATCTGGACCGTTCATGAGTTAGTTACTATGCGGTCCATTTTTCTATAAATAGAAGCTCATTCATTCATTATTTTCTTACTTCAATTCAATTTGAAACTCTAGAGAGAAAAGATAGAGAAAAAAAAGAAAAAGCTTTAGAGCGTAGTATTCTTTTCTTCACTTCACTACTTCTATATCGATTATTACTTCTTCTTCTTAAGGTAGGGAATATTATTTGTTGTACTTTCGTAAGGGGTATTATTTCTTTCTTATTCATGAAGAGAACTTATTTATTCCATTCTTTATTATTACATTGAATAACTTTTGTATATGCTGGATACCCTATACTTGGTGAAATTCTTCCATTATTTCATTGATTTTTCTTATTATTATTTATTTGGAATATCATTTATTCATTCTTTATTTATTACTTGGAATATCATCATGCATGCATCTTCTTTGACCGTTTATTATTTCTTTATTATTATTTGGAATATCACATGCATGCGTTTTTGGACTTATTACGACATTTATTATTATTTATTATATTTGCATTGGAATAACATTTATTTGTTTAATTATTCTTTTGGATTATGTGATTTCATCATTATTGATTTATTATTATTCCATTCTTTATTATTACATTGGAATATCCTGTCCGTGCTTTTTTTTTGCGGACTGGTTTCGTTTATTATTATTACATTGGAATAACTTTTAATGTGCGATATCGCATGCGCATGGTGATTTCTTTTGTTATTCCATTCTTTATTATACTTTCGTTTGGTTAAAGTTTTGACTTCTATACTCCATGAAATTAGTGGAATATCCTTGATATTTCCTTGCGCTTCATCCAATATCTTTTCATGGAAATATTCTTCTGAGCATTCTTGAATTTTACTCTACAAAAAGCGATATCATGTTGACAATTTGGGCGTTATTAGTTCTGGATAAATTAATTCTTGAACTTGTTTTATTGAATTCTTATATCATTGTCATCATCCTCATGTTTTATATATTTTGTTGAAAGTCATCTACATGGCACATAGTGCATAGATGGACTTGGTATGATTATGACCGAGGATTATTATTCTATATAATCATGGCCGTAATGTTACAAATGATGTGGAAAAAGTCCTCATTGGCCCGTGGTGCATTGATGGATGATTTTTGGTATGATTATGGCTATGGATTCTCTTTGGTAGTAGTGCAAAGATGAATTGTTTTATGGCATGATCGGGACCGTTGATGAAAACATGATTATCTTTAGCCGTGGTGCATGGATAATTAATGGTCGTGATACTAAAGAATATCCTTGGCCGTAGTAGTGCGGGGATGATTCGATGATGTGGATTATTTATTAAAATTTGAGTCCCAAATGATAAAAGTGATGAAAAACCTTTTAAATCATAAAAGATAGTAGATTTTATTCTCTACTTGACTCTTTTAATGGATTGCTTGTTCCACTGCAGTTAAACTTGATGTTTGTTATATTTTATCAGTTTAACATTTTTGAAGGCTAATGATAATTTATTACGCATTATCTTAGTCATAATATTTCTTCTTGGGCTAGTTGAGCTCACCCTTTCTTTCATCTTTTTCTCTTGAGAAATGAGAATATATAGCGGGACTAGTCGGGGAACGGTGATGGTCCTAGATGGTGCATTAGTAGTCCTCACTATTACAGCGAAATAGTGTGATAATAATTGTAATGAGGACTCCTTTTGAGTTTATCTATACTCTAATATGTATTTCAAACTCACAATTTATGTTTTGTTTTTATTTTGTATTTATTTATTTATTTTATATATTAAGTTGTATTTGAATTACATACCATATTATCTGCGACTCATCAGATGGGTGATGATACCTAATTTTATAGAATGAAGTTACATTTCATAACACACTAAGTCTCTCAAGAAAAACTCTACATGAGTTTTATCCCTTTCTAACTTCTAAGTTTTTTCCTAAGTTATAATCAAAGGACTCTTGTTCCTAAGGTTTATAACTATAGCTTTGATACCAACCTGTGACGCCCCCAAATTCAGACGGCCAATTGGTCACTCAAATTCGGTTCGTCACATGCTCAAAGTAATACCATAATAACTAAAATCACACATTCACAATGGAAAATCTAATTTAGAATAATATACAATGATTTATTATAATTATTCCCCCAAGTCTCGCAACCTACAGTACTTAATAGATTACATAATAATATCGAATAAAGACTTATTACATAATCATACTTAAGTTTAAGCATAGTCTGAAAACAGTCTTAATACAACATAATAGTCTTAAACATAAAGGGACAAGCTAGTCCGTAGCCTTGCCCTTGCCCTTGTCTTTCTAGAGACACTTCCCTGTTTCGCCTTAACTGAAAGGTTTTAAATAAGGAAGAATGAGCACAAATTGCCTAGCAAGTAATATACAACAAGGGTAAAAAGTTTTAAAACACGAGTTTGAAATATTGAAGAATTATCTCTAAGATAGTTTAGAGTTTCATAATAATATCATGAATAATGAATATCAACAATTCTTGAATCAAAACCTTAGAAATAAGAACACTAATTCAATATAATCAACATATATATGAATTCGAGGACTATCAATGCATCCAACTGGATAAAAAATTTATACTGAGCAGTCACTAAGGACTATTGAACATCTACTACAATTATCAATATTAAATTGATAACCCAAAATAATCAAGTACTATAGATGATCAGTCTACAATACTCTAAGTTATGCCTAACACCACAATAATAATCTACTCATGTGTTGGGGTTTCCAACAACATACATTCCCCTTACCATAAGGGTTGTTCAACTCAGTTTTCAAGATTTCCGCACAAATCAATTGGTTTGGACAATTTTATAAACATGCATATAGTCTAGCCGAATCAAATGACATAGACACTTTCACAATATTCAAGAACAATACCAAGTTCAACATGAATAATAGTTTTCACAAGAGTTTTAGACATACTAGCTCAATTGAACGAATAAGTATGATAACTTGCATTCAAAGAGATAAGCTTATGATATCCATTGAATAAATTAATGCAAGAGTTAGGATACTTGCACAATGTAAAGGATAGTTCAGATACTTGCCTTAAGCGTAGTTTACCAAGTAAAGATTAATATCAATCCAATGCACTATGATATCCTATTCATGTATAATATCATTAGTTATACAAGTTCAACATGTACACCTATTATCTTAATTTTACTATCATACACAAGTGAAATTTATCAATGCTAACATATAGTGTTAGTCTTCTAGTCGCATAAATCTTATATGTATGTCATCACATAAAAATTAGTTTATAACACACCATGTCATAGTTGAAATCACAATTTGACTTTAAAGTGTTAAAAACAATCTAGATTTTTAATTATAATATTTAAATATTTATTGAATTATATAAATATTTAATGGATGTGTTTATCGTTGAATAAATATTTGTTTAATTAATTTGATTTGATTTGGTTAATTATTTGTTTAATAAATAATTAATGAGTTAAAGAAATTAATTATTATGGATAATAGTTCTAATTTAATTTAATAATTAAATTAGAGAGTTTATATTGATTAAATGAATTATTATATTGAATTTCATTATTATATTATTGAATTTAATGATTTATTATAAATAATTAAAGATTAAGTATGAAAACTTAATTAAAATAAAGTGTGACAAATAACTATATTATAAGTGGTTATTAAAATAAATTAAAGTAGTTTTAATTTAGTTTTGTCAAACAAGGCTTAAATATATTAAGTCTTTAATTTTAAAGAGTTTTAAACAAAGCCTTATGGCTTTTGGATTTTTGATTTATTAATTTATTAAATAATATAAATAAAATATAAATAATATATATATAATATTATATATAAATATATAAATATAGTATAAAGAAAGAAAAAAAGTTTTTAGTACGTTAAAGTATAGTTGAAAGAAGTAAGAGAAAAAAAAGTTTTAGAGAGAATTTTGAGAGAGTAGAGAGAAGCGAAAGAGAAGAGTTTTATGTTCTTCAAACTATATTTTTGTGATTAACAAGGATTAACCAAAATTCAAAGTAAAAAAGGTATTTTCCATAACCTTTAGGTTATAATTTTGTATACGTGTTAATAAGCTTTATTCTGTGTTTTGTGTTTTATGTTCTCTTATATAAGGTTTTTACCAAACTTTTATGTTTAAAACCATGTATTATATATTGATTAATTTTGGTATGTATGTATGTATAATTGTATTGTTATATATATATATATATATATATATATATATATATATATATATATATATATATATATATATGATTGTATTTTAGTATATAGATAAGATTGTATGTTAATTTATATATTTAAAAAAAAATTTGGTTTTACAAAGAAAACATGAATGAGCGTATGTTTTGTATGATAACAAAATTAGTATGTGATTGTATGCTAAGTATGAAATTGAACGTTGAGTATATTTAATTTGTTATGAAATTCAGAGAATCGTAGTCTCAAGGAATCAAATTAGTTTATTAATTTTGGTTACCATGTTCATTGTTGTTTAACAAACGCGTCAAATTATGGAGTTTGGTTTTTAAAAATAATGCTTTCAATGATTTAAGTTTTCTAAAATTATTGTTTAGTTGTTTTAATTAGTATATGCATGATTAAGTAATGTGTATGTGTAATTTATATAAGTTATACATGTTAATTTAGATGTTAGCGATTTAAATTATAGACATAAATTAGTTGTTACGTTCTCAGTTCTTCGTAGTTTGGTTTGCAAGTTTCGCTTTGCCAGCAACCAAAATTCATGCCCTTGAATTAATGAAATTCACAAATTGAAAACAAATTCGCCCCAACGCCAAATTCCACACCCCAAAGCCATCTTGTTAGTTTAGTCCTCACGCCCAAAGCCCTAAAAAATTGTAGTCTGAGTCGGACGCTTTGACCTCCTGTAGTAAAATGGCCATAACGCTTTCATACGAACTTCGATTGAGGTGATTCAAGATGATCCGGAATGAGGACGAATAGACCTACAACTTTACTCTTTAAGTGTTTCCATTTGAGGTCTATAACAGTAGTCAAAAGGGTCATCTTTAGGACTGTTGTGTTTTCGGGGACAATCGGAGGGCGTCGGGCATGCACATATGCATGTGTAGTGCTTCTGACGATAAAAGATGTTATTCTAAGTTATAAAACATGAATATTAGTAAATATAATTATGCTTAACATTAAAAATTGATGTATTAGATAAGTTGTATAAGCATACTAAGCACACACAAGAAAGATGAATCGTGTGTGTGACAAATGAACGTCGAAACGCCGTGCCAAGTGTTAATGAACTTAAAAAGTGTTTTCATTCAATTGAAATGAATATTATGAGATATGGAATGGATTTAATATAAAACCAATAAGTAGTCCTAGCAAGACTTAAGCACTTGAATGAACTTGAGTTTGAATAAGAAGAAATATAGTGAGATATAAGTTGAAAGTTAACACAAATCTAATTGAACATTGTGTATTTATATGATAGAAGGATTATGAGATGTAGAGTAAAGTTTACATTACAATTACTATGTGTTGTTATGTGACTAATAGTTAATGTGATGATTATATAATTGTGTAGGGCACGTGAAGTGCAGATATCTGTAAGCTGTTAAATTGTTATTGGTAAACAACGATCAAGGCAAGTCTTTCGGTTCCTATTTTCTACGTGGATTTGATGAATTGTTTTAAATTGCATGATATGTTATACATGTTGAAATCATGAAATGTTCAAGTCAATTTATGACTGCATTGTTTTGGTTAAATAAGGAGGATTGAGTAAGGAACTTAATCTTTATATTTGCTATGTGAATTAAAAGCATTTATGCCATGTTACTGCCATGTTACTTTAATTATTATGATATGTATGTTGAGCATATTATTATGTGTTATGTGATGCACGAAAACTATTAGATTTTGCTGGGCTGTCGAGCTCACTCTTTCAAATAACCACTTTTGCAGGTCAAGAAATTAAGGTAAGGATATGTGCTAAGTGAGTTATTGAAATCTATATTCACGAAGATTACTTATGTTTTATGGGAAATGTATTTAAGATTTTGAATGTAACATGTTGTTGAATTGTAAGTTGAGATATCCAATGTATATATGGATATCTATTTATGATGTAAGACTTTGTATAGTCATTTTGTTGTAACGATTCATGATATAAATTTGAATCGAAGAGATGTAATGTAAAGGTTACGATTTAGGGCAATAAAAAAAGAAAATGTATAAAAGTTTTAAATATTCCGCAATTTTAGTGATTTTAATATCGAATAATGATGTAAAATTAGAGGTTGAATGTATTATTAACGAATCAAGTCGAGATTTTAATTGTATGATTTTGGGGTCGTTACGATTGGTATCAAAGTCGATAGGTTATAAACCTTAGGTAGGAGTACCTTAGGCTATAACCTTAGAGAAGAGAGGTGAAGATAATGAAAGAATAAGCTCAAATAGAGTTTGAACAATAAGAAGTAATTTAAGAAATTTATAAAGAAGGGATTAAAACATGCGTGAAAGGATTCAAAGAAGAATCTCGCAGAGTTATAAGGAATATGAATGTGGGGTTACCCAACTCCAATAATAAGGATGTAAGGTGATAATAAATAGACAATGTCTATAAAAAGAGAATGATAAAGAAGTTAAGAATAAAGAGTTATATCTAAGTATGGTGCAATTGTACTCTTTAGTAGTTGATGTATGGTATCTGGGCTAAACGATTCCTTCATAGAAGCGGAGGTATATACTGAACTAGTAACTCGGAACCTAGTTTGTTGGTTGTTTGTGGAAAACCACTCAAATGTACCATATTGAAACTATTAGAGACTCGATGTGTACCAAGTATAGAAATGGATACGTATGATGAAAAAGTAGAACTTCGAATGAAATTTTGAGCGATGTAAATGAAGTTAGAAATTCTTAAAGGAAGAATTGTTATATAAAACAAGAAGATTCAAAGAAGAATCTTGAAGAGATATAAAGATAAGAAATGGGAGTTTCCTAACTCCAAAAGCCAAGATAAATAATAATGTCGTAAATGATGAAAAAAAGGAAAAAAGAGGATCGTAAAACAAAAAACGATCACGAGTTAAGAAAAGAATTTTAAGGAGATGATTATAGAATAAGATCACGACGTGATCTGCTTTAAGTTATAAAAAGAAAGATGGTTTGTAATGTTTGAATGATTATAGCTTGATGCTATGAAGATATTGTACTATGAATAATACGAGATAACTCATGAGGAGTTATAGATGATGTGATACGAGGAATTCAGATCGAGCAAAGAGCAAGTTATAAGCAAGATAGAGTTAGGTGGGATTTCAATTGAGGACTCATGTGATGGCCGAGTTGTACAAACCTTTGTATGGGCGAGGGTTTTGTGCTTGCACTTCGGTTTATCACATTGATAATCATTGGAATGTTTGTGTCGCGCTATTTGCTATATACTGCTGAGAAGGTGATTCTTTTCTATGTGTATAATGATAGGTAGAGTATAGTTAGAGAATATTATAAGGTTAAGTGCGAGTTCTTAAAACTCATACTTATGGTAGGTTCGTGACTCATAATTATATGGTATATTTTTGAACCCCTCGGCGAATGGACGCCTATGGTCTGACTAGGATAAGTTCTTAAAATCATATGATTGTGGCAAGTTCCTGAACTCATAACGGGTGGTAAGTTTGATGAACTAGGGTATAATTAAGTGTGAATGGAGTAATGAGGATGATAGGAATGTCATAGACCTATTAAGCAATGGATCATTATAGAAAGTGGAGTTGATGGTGGAAGCATAAGTATTCTAATTATACTAACAATGCTACACTTTCGAAATTTATTGACTTTCTGCTGATGTTTACACTTTTATTTTCTTGAAAAATATTGGATCAACTGATGGAACCAATGAGTTTTAACAACAATACTGTTATTCGTATGTCTATGCTAATTACTTCGACTAGACAAAAATGATTTGGAATATATCAAAATGTATTTTATATATCATCAATGTATCATGGAACTTGGTGTAGAGATGATAAAAGTGATGGAGTCATCAATGCAGTATTACTTAGTATTGGATGTGATCTAAGGATCGTCAAATTTCACTACTATGGTATGATGTAGTATGATAAAATCACCAAATGATTTAATCCTCAACGGATCAGAAATACAAGTACGGTATCATCATGACGTCATAAAAAAATTTTTTGAGATTTCTTTAAGATATGAGAATACATATGTATGTATGTATATGTATATTTCGATTGATGTCCGAATTGTTGTAGAGGTCTATGCTATTTGATTCAATTTGACAAATATTGAAAATGTTCATGAAATTCAAGAGTTTCTTGAGAAGTTATGCCAAACCAAATTGTTTTGGTGCGGATTCGGATGTTGAAAAGTCGAGATGAACAACCCTATTATTTAGGGGTTACGCTTAGTTTATACTTCTTATTTGAAAATGTTTGTGCACAATACATGTACGAAGGATTGATCCCCTAAGTACCTTGGAGTCCTTATAGTCGTATGATTTATTAAAAGTTAAAGTTGAAAGATTACTTATAATCTGTGGACATGGTTCGTGGTCATTAGACCCTCGGTTGAATGCTTGCACTCTAAATTCGAGATGAACAACTCTTTTATTAGAGGTTATGCTTAGTTTATACTTTATACTTGAAATGTTTGTGCACAATATATTGTGCAAGGAGGGCTTAACACCCTAAGTATCGAAATACGTGCATATAGTCGTTACAAAACACTACGTTATGACCCAATGAGTACTACAATAGTCGTCACCTAGTGTACGAGTGGAGGGTGTTTTCAGTCTTTGTGATTGATAAACATTTTGCCAAATAGGGTTTAAAGTGTGAAGAACCGGGGGGTGAAGCACTATTAAACCTAGAGAATAGAGTTCACGGTCTTGTGACCCCTCAGCATGATTTGAAATCTTTTAAATTCCTGAGTTATTCATACTACTTCCCAATTATTTAACAATTGTGGAAGATTCTTGTTATTCTGCAAGATGGAAGTGAAAAAAGGAAAGTATTCCTTAGAAAGAAGTGAGTCGTAGAATATGACACTGAATGATGAATATGTTGAATAAGTGAGAAAAGAGAGATTTTGAAGTGAGAAGGATATGAGTTATCAAAGAATAATGTAAAACTTTTAATAGAAAAGTTAATAATTGTAGAAAATGATCTTTGTGGAAAGAAAGTGGTTATAAAACCCAATGAATGAATAAGTATTAGTGTAAAATCTATTTTGATAGATTGAATGAAAAGATTAATAAATAAAATTTCGAGGACGAAATTCTTAGAAGAAAGGGTGAATGTAATATCCCGAGTGTTTATGATAACGATCCTTAGAAAAGGAAATGAATGGGTTAAGAATATAATACTCAGAATATAATTGAGTTCAAGTGAACGTTATGAAATGAAACCTAGAATTTGTTAAAGTAATGAATGTAGTAGGAAATATAAAACCTATATTTAGATAAAATGATGAAAGATTACTCTGAGTTATTTGTTTAAATTGTGTCTTCGATTCTGAGGACAGAATCTCTGTAAGTAGGGAAGATTGTAACGAATGAGTGGTTTGAGTTGTGATTCTGAGGATAGAATCCTTGTAAGGAGGGAATGATGTAACAATCCAGTATTTTAATTATAATATTTAAATATTTATTGAATTATATAAATATTTAATGGATGTGTTTATCGTTGAATAAATATTTGTTTAATTGATTTGATTTGATTTGATTAATTATTTGTTTAATAAATAATTAATGAGTTAAGAGAATAATTTATGGATAATGTTCTAAATTTAATTTAAATAATTATATTAGAAAGTTTATAATTTTAAATAAATTATTATATTTTATTATATGATTAATTTTTATTAATTAATTATTAAGTATTAAATTATTAAATATTTTATTGATAAATTAATTAATTAATTAAGTATGAAAACTTAATTAAAAGAAAGTGTGACAAATAACTATATTATAAGTGGTTATTAAAATAAATTAAAGTAGTTTTAATTTAGTTTGCCAAAAACAAGGCTTAAATATATTAAGTCTTTAATTTTAAAAGAGTTTTGCCAAACAAAGCCTATATGACTTTTGGATTTTTAAATTTGATTTATTAATAATATAAATTAAATAAATAATATATAAATAATATATATATTATAACTTTTATAAATATATATAATAATAAGGTATTATTATTTATTATTTTTTTTAATATAATTATTACGTTGGTTTTTTTTTATTTATATTATTTCGTATTAGTAAGTTTTAAGCCTTAAGAAAAAAAAAGAAAAGAAAGAAGAAGAGAAGAGAGAGAATTTTAGAGAGAAAAAGAGAGAATAAAAAGAAAGAAGAGAAAGTCTCAAGTTCTTCAAACTATTTGTTGTGATTAGCAAGGATTAACTTAAGCATCAAAAGGTATTTTTTATAACCTTTATATTATAATTTATATATATGTTAATAAGCTTTACATGTGTTGTTATTTTTATCACTTCATAATATAAAGGTTTTTACAAAAAACTTTTGTAAAACCATGTTTTATAATTGGTTATGAATTTATGTGTATGTATAATTGTAATTGTTATATATATATATATATATATATATATATATCTATATATATATATAAGATTGTATGTTAATTTATGTATTAAAGAAAGAAAATTGATTTTACAACGGATAAATACATGAATGAATGATGTTTATCATGATTATAAAATTAATTTGTATGATTTGTATGCTAAATATGAAATTGAACGTTGAGTATATTGATTTGTTTGGGTAAAATTTAGAGAATCGTAGTTCAAAGGAATCAAATTAGTTTATAAATTTTTTAGTTACCATGTTCACTATGTAAAAAAATGTCGATAATGGAGTTTTGTTTTTAAAACAATGTTTCAATGATTTAAGTTTTCTAAAATTATTGTTTAGTTGTTTAAATTGGTATATATGCATGATTAAGTAATGTGTATATGTGTAAATTATATAAGTTATACATGTTAATTTAGATGTTAGAAATTAAGTTAAAGTAGACATAAATTAGTTGTTACATTCTCCAGATGGTTGGGTTTTGCAAGTTTTTTTACTTCAACTAACCAAAATTGAGCCCAAAATTTTGAAATTTAAATTTCAATTCTCAAAGCCAAATTTCACCCAAGCGCCACTTTGCTAAAAGCGTAGCTTAGTTCGTCCTCGTGCCCAACGCCGCCAATTGTAGTCTGAGTCGGACAATTTTGAACTCCTGTAGTAAAATGGCCATAACTTTTTCATACGAACTCCGATTGAGGTGATTCAAGATGATCCGGAACGAGGACGAATAGACCTACAACTTTTGTTCTTTAAGTTTTTCAATTTGAGGTCTGTAACAGTAGTCAAAATGGTCATCTTTAGGACTGTTGTGTTTTCGGGGGCAATCGGAGGGCGTCGGGCATGCACATATGCATGTGTAGTGCTTCTGACGATAAAAGATGTTATTCTAAGTTATAAAACATGAATATTAGTAAATATAATGATGCTTAACATTAATAAATGATGTATTAGATAAGTTATAGAAGCATAGTAAGCATACACAAGAGAGATGAATCGAAGCGTGGATTGATTGAACGTCGAAACGCCGTGCCAAGTGTTAATGAACTTAAAAAGTGTTTTCATTCAATTGAAATGAATATTATAAGATATGAAATGGATTTAATATAAAACCAATAAGTAGTCCTAGCAAGACTTAAGCACTTGAATGAACTTGAGTTTGAATAAGAAATATAGTGAGATATAAGTTGAAAAGTTAACACAATCTAATTGAACATTGTGTATTTAATGGAAAAGATTATGAGATGTGGAGTAGAGTTTACATTACAATTACTATGTGTTGTTATGTGACTAATAGTTGATGTGAATGATTATATAATTGTGTAGGGCACGTGAAGTGCGAGATATCTCGTAAGTCGTTAAACTATTATTGGTAAAACAACGATCAAGGCAAGTCTTTCGGTTCCTATTTTCTACGTGGACTTGATGAACTGTTTTAAATTGCATGATATGTTATACATGTTGAAATCATGAAATGTTAAAGTCAATTTATGACTGCATTGTTTTGGTTAAATAAGGAGGATTGAGTAAGGAACTCAATCTTTATATTTGCTATGTGAATTAAAAGCATGTATGCCATGTTACTTTAATTATTATGATATGTATGTTTAGCATATTATTATGTGTTATGTGATGCATGAAAACTGTTAGATTTTGCTGGGCTGTCGAGCTCACTCTTGCAAATAACCACTTTTGCAGGTCAAGAAATTAAGGTAAGGATATGTGCTAAGTGAGTTATAGAAATCTATATTCACGAAGATTACTTATGTTTTATGAGAAATGTATTTAAGATTTTGAATGTAACATGTTGTTGAATTATAAGTTGAGTTATCCAAAGTGTATATGGATATTTATTTATGATGTAAGACTTTGTATAGTCATTTTGTTGTAACGATTCATGATATAATTTGAATCAAGAGATGTAATGTAAAGATGTAATGTAAAGGTTATAAAAGTTTAAAATATTCCATTTTAGTGCAATAAAAAAATTAGAAATGTATAAAAGTTTTAAATATTCCGCAATTTTAGTGATTTTAATATCGAATAATGATGTAAAATTAGAGGGGGGATTTAATAAATGTATTAACGCAAACGCTATCGAAGTTATCCCCGAATAATAAATTGTATGAATTTTGGGTAACAACTCGAGTTTGAGTTAGAGAACTTGTCTTACTTGTAGGCTAAATCGTAATAGTTTGATTCACAATATCCTAGTTACATAACATTAGGATACAATTAGTTATTACAAATACTTTATAAGTATTTATTTCATGTATGGTTTGATTGTTAACCACATAGTCAAATTACATCAATAAGATAATAATAAAACTTATTAGGTGTTAATAGCATGCTCGTTCTTAGTACTATAATACCATAATAACAAAATTACATGTTTAACAATCATCATATTGCATTACATCAACAATTACAGACTTTTGTGCAAAATAAAAGTCATTCTGGACCTCTCGCTAACTTGCCATTTGGGCGCCCACAATTTACACTATGGTCCCACATTGTACAGTGCAGGATGATGGTATTGCACCTGAAGCCTAGGCCATTAGCCGTCTTTGCGGTCACGAAAGTTGAGCTTCGACTCTGACTTTGGCGCTGAGGCGCGAAATTTACAGCTTGGGCGCAAATTTTTGCACTGAGGCTCCGAGCTTATAGAACACAAAACGAAGAACACAACAAAGCTACTGTAACTTAATTTCTAACACCAATTAATATGTATAACTTATGCAAATTAAACATACACGTTACCCATCATACATATACTAATTTAACACAACTATATAACAATATCAAAAAACTTAAATCCTTGAAAACCAATTTCAAACCAATAAAACTCCATTTTTGATATTTCTTGACATAGTGAACAGTAACCACAATTATACACCAACTTGATTCCTTTGAACTTCGTTATCTTTATTTCATACCCAATTAACATAATCACAGTTCAATTTCTACAATTCGTATACACTTTAACCATCAAATTTGTTACTGTCATAAGCCATGTATAAGAACATACACTGAAAACAGCTTCTCTTTCTTTTAAACGAAATTAACATACAATTCTTTGTCTAAACATAAACTCTAGCATTAAAACTACTTACAATTGTAATAATTTTGTTGTATAGCAAAAATTCAAAAAAATAGAATTCATAGAACATAGAAATTGAAACTCACGTCGTTAAAACACACACACACACACACAAACACACAGATATATATATAAAAATATATATATGTGTGTGTGTGTGTGTGTGTGTGTATATATAGTTATACTATCACCATCATACTATACGCATAATTTCATAACCAATTTATAAAAATATAAATTTCAGAAAATTGTATATAGACTTTATACTCAAGAAAATTATGTCGTAACATATATATTAAGGGTTATATAACATACCTTCACTTTCTTGACCACTACTTGCTAAACCCAGAACTTGCTTTGGAATCACAGACTTGTCTTTCTCTCAATTCTCTTTGGTCTCTCAATTTTCTTTGACAGTTTTCTTCTTTTTTCTTAGTTATCAGTACAGGCCAAATACATTTGACGTAACAAAAATAAACTAATAACAAAGCGTAAAAAAAACGTATATAGTCATAATAAACCTAATAAGTAATATCAGTTACCGAATATAATGTATATGTTATAAATATATTTTATTTATTATTTTAATTTATTTTAGTTATATTATTAATAATTCAAAATTCAAAAATCCAAAAGTCATAAGGCTCCATTTCGCAAAACCCTTTAAAAATTAAAGACTTAATACATTTAAGCCTTGTTTGATAAAACTAAATTAAACTCCTTTAATTTATTTTATTAACTCCTTTATAATATAGTTATTTGTCACACTTTATTTAATTAAGTTTTCATACTTAATTTAAATAATTCTAATAACAATTTATTGAATAAATCATTTAATCATTATACACTCTCTAACTTAATTATTAAATTAAATTAGAATATTATCTCATAATAATTAATTTCCTTAGCCCATTAATTATTTATTAAACAAATAATTAACCAAATCAAATCAAATCAAATTAAACAAATATTTATTCAACCATAAACACATCCATTAAATATTTATATAATTCAATAAATATTTAAAAATTATAATTAAAATTCTGGATTGTTACAGACCTCATATCATAGCATTATCATAGGTCACTATCTATTCTCATCTAATAAAGATTTTAAGTGTTAAATTCATAATTTTTCTTACGTTTGATCGTTGAACACATACTATATGATCCATAGGTCTCAACAACTCATTTTTGCATTAGATTAGTCATGAAGTTCATGTCATGAAATTTTACACCGTTTAGACTTGTCCTATTCCCTTTTATCATGCACATGTCTAGTTAGGCATCCATGGTAATTACATTTATATGCATGACCCACTTAATCATGATGTCTCACATACACAAGTTAAACCACATAAGTATGCTCACAAATCTTAACTTAAAGCGTATATAGAGTTTATCAAGTTTATTTTCAAAACTTTAAGTTTCCATTAGTAAAACTTATTCAAGTATTTAAGGTAAGTTCACATATTCCATAACATGTTTCCATAACCATATAATAGGTCTCATAGGTATGTTTTTAAGTTCAAAGCTTAGTTTATGCATATTTCATGTACACATAGCTAATATAGTCTTTTACTTGCACTTTCTCTTTTAATTCATGCTTGAATACATCATACCCTCACCAACAAGGTAACTAACACATTGGTCACATTTTAATGTATATCAGAACTTGATACGTTGGCACATAAAGTTAGGACATATTTTTGAAAAAGGTTTATCAAACTAGTTTACAACTCTTTAAATCCTCTTTGAATAATCAAACTAAAATCAACTAACACGGCTTACTATATGCATATAAATCTCAGTCAACATGTGCAGGTTATTTATATGCATACCCCTACTGACATAGCATGCTCAGAATGACACAAGATCACAAAAGCAAGCAGGCACATGATCGCGGCGCGTGACGCAATAAATGCCATTATACTACATACAAGTGGCTGTCGCGCCACTTCGAAAAAGGTAAAAAGAAATGAAGGCTCTGCTTCTGCAGAGCTTCATCATAACCCATGCCAAACCTGTAACCAGACAACTAAAAAGATCCTAAACATGTATACAAGCTCGGTTAACACAATGGCATGCTAATCCATACCAATTAATAGAGAATTCAACAATCACTGGAATTTAACCAAAATTCAAAATTAAGAACATAAATAAAAATTATACCTCTTGATGCTTAATTGAATTCCTCAAAGCACTAACCAAATGCTCAGCTACTCTCCCTCTCAATGTATACTTATCAGACAATCTTAGCAACAAAGAATGAGAAGAGGAGGGTACTATAAATAGAGAATTTATTGCCCAGTTCATGGCCTTACATCATGGTTTGATTAACTGGAAATTAGAATAGAACAATGGGTAGAAGGGAGTTGGCCAACCACCATCCCATAGCCATCATCACCATGGATTGTAGCCTTTTGGTTTTGCTGGAGTTTACGAAATGAAGCAGTAGGCCACTATGCATCACTATTTGGGACTCTCAATATGGGACACATATTTTAAATCTCAGCAACTATGTTTATAATGCTTATTTTGTTCCAAAGATATAATTTTAATGTGTTAATGCTACTACATAATGGAAGTTAGGGATTATTTATGTATTCACATCATATAATTCATGTACATTATTCTAGTCTAATTATTATTTATAATATGTATGGACTCCATTTAATTACCCACTAGTAATTAATATCCCCTTTAAACTTTATTATTCTAGTTATACTCACTTATTGGAATAGTTTGAAATTCTTTGACAGAGTACATCTTTTAATGTTTCCACACACGCTTATTGTCACATAAACAATTGTTTATGCAACTTATAATTCCCTACACTTTATAGTTTATTTATATTACATAGTTATATTAATGTGTCACATCACATTTTCTTTTTAATGTAAGAACTATATAATATCACATGTCTTACACATAAATTAATTGAATAATACAATTCTAATTATGCAATTTACTTTACTCACAATAACAATTAATAATCACATATCTTAATTAATCACCATTAATAATTAATTAATATTCTACAATAACAAGTAACAATTAATATAATTTAATTATTCACTTAATAATTCCTTTGTCGATTAATATCATTATTAATATCTCCCATCACCGTGCCACACAAGGCTTTCAACGAGTTCATCACAAATTCCATATATTCTCAATTATTCAATTATTTTATGTAAGACCCCAAATTTTTTTAAATAAAAAGGAATTTCCTTTATTTATTATTTTGAAATAGTAAGGGTGGATTTGATTAATGTGGTTAGTTATGGGTAAAATGCGCAATATTTCAAAATAAGCAAGTGGTTATAAAATATTCATTGTTGTTTGAATATTCGTTTGGTCGTGGAATATTCAGATCGCTTTGTGAATATTCGTATTTACGATCGCAAGCTAGCGATATGTATGTATGGGCCCCATAACTCTGAAAAGCGATTGGATGAAGAAAAACATAAATATAAGTTGGTTAAAAATAACGGCAGAAGTTGTTACCAAGTAAGATCGTTGGAATACCCGGGTGGTTAAAATACAAAGAATACGCGCGTGATCGCACAAAGAAGACACCAGATTACGATAAAGATTGTTGAATTATTGATTCCTCACGTAAGATGGCACTACTCAATAATTTTCACAAAGAGTTACTGCTCAATATTTTATTTTATTGATTCAATAATTGTCGCGTTGATATTTTATATTATCATTGTTTCAATAATTGTCACATCATGAGATTTCCCATTATCGATCAATAATTCATATTATTTGAATAATATTATTAGATAACATTATTGGCAATGTCTAGAAAGTTCTCATCTAAGGAGAGGTTTGGTCACCTAATCAAGCCACCAAGAAGGAGAGATCCTTATTGAAAGCCCCTCTTCCTGGAAAGGCTGGTCATTATAATGTGATTCTCAGAATATTATTTGTGAATAATTAATTATTGATTCATATGATAAGGAAATATTTATTTTATATGAATATAAATGATGGATTTATTTATGTGGTTATTAATGAAGGAATTAATGCCGAGATGTTTTATTTGTATTTTATCTGATCGAGGTATTAAAAATCAAATCAAGATTTTTTATGATATATCATGGGTTATAATTTTTAATCCGACCGCTGATTGTGGTAATTTTTGGGTATGTTATACATACATAAGTTGAGTATATGTCCACAAATTTTGAACCGTTAAAATGCACGAATGATTTGTTGTGAATTTTAAGAGGTGTCTGATTCTAAATTAGGTTTATAATTGATTTTGGTGGAAAATTCTAGAATTGAGTGGGCCCCACTTGTGGTTGGTGAAGAAATGTGCTGAATTTTATTTCAAATGTGGTGGGTGGCAATAGTAGCGGTGTAAAAGCCATCGTGTAGCAAAATCAAGTCCGCTTTTGCGGCTAACATTTTCCTATAAATAGAGGGCTAAGTTAGAATTGAAAATCACACCGTAAACAAAGTTTTCTCTTTCTCTCTATATTATCGAGCGATTTTGTGAGTATTTAGATACTTTGAGAGTTGTTGCTTAGATAAGTTTCATTCAAAGATCACTCCGACCTTTCCTTCCAAGTAATCGATTCTTTGAGGTAAGGATGTTATTTTCTTCTCAAATGATATTAATTCTTCAATATCATTATGTCAAATATCGGTTGGTACTTTTTATCAAATTTGGAACTTTTTCATGCTCTGGGTTACTATTCATGAGTTACTATTCACGAGTTACTATTCATGAGTTACTATTCACGAAGTTACTATTCACGAGTACTATTACATGGCGTGAAGATGTTTTTTTTTTTGTGGAATTTCTATCTTTTGGTGTCTGAGTTACTATTCACGATACTAAGACTATTCACGATACTCAAGACTATTCACGAATCGGGACTATTCAATCAAAAAATGAAAATTTTTCTTTCGTTCTAAAATATCTATTCGGATACTAGTTTTGATTATATCCATGTTTTGATCATTCTCGAATTTTACACCACTATGATTTTTTTTTGAGGTATTGTTGGACATGGATAAAACAAAGTACTTAATCCTTAATCCTTAATCCTTGTCATTTTGTTTCACCGGATTCGCTCTTTAAAATATTTTTCATCATCCTCGCCTTAAATGATGATATTATTGAATATCTTTGAATGATTTCAGAATATCTTTGGCCCAGTGCAAAGATGAATGATTTCTGAAGAATATCTTTCGCCTCGTAGTGCAAAGATGAACAGTGTTGAGATGAATACGACCGATTGATGAATATCTTTTGTGCAAAGATAGTGTAAAAAGATGAATATTTGATTTGAGAAGAATATTGATTGATGTTATCAGATGTTACAGATAAAATATTGATGATGGACCGTTAAATTCATAGATTATAGTAGATTTCATTCTCTACGTAACTCTTCTATGAATTATTATTTCACCGCTAATATTGATCCGAAACTTGTTGTCTATTGTATTCTATCGATTTTTTCCTCGTTGAGACTAACGATAATTTGTTGTATATTATCTTAGTCATAATATTCTTTATCGGGCTAGTTGAGCTCACCCTTTTCCTCGTTGTTCCATTTTTCTTCTCGTGAGGCGAGAATGTAATGAGTACTAGTCGGGGGTATGGAATGAAGGTTCTAGAGAGAGTTGTTTAGTAGTCCTCACCATTATTGTAAAATAATGTATCAATAAATGTGATGAGGATTTATTTGAGTATAAATATTGTCTGAAGATAATATTTGTATTTAAACTCACGCTTTTATTGTTGTGATAATAAAGTTGTAGTTGTTTCGCATACATGTATTTTGGCGCACTCGTAATGGGTTGGATGGAATGGACCTATTTTGGGGCGCCACAAATGGTATCGTAGCTTAGGGATATGATCTCCATGAGATCTGGAATAGAACTAGAGGGAGAGACGAGTAAATCCTTCGCTAAGGTGTCCTACCTAAGCTTATTTGTTAGTTGGTCAAGATATAGGGATATTATGTGATTGATTTCCTTAATTAACCCTTGTTTTATGACAAAGAATTGAGAATGTCGATCGAGAATATTAATAGTGGTGTAAATGAGACCGTGGAGATGCCTCAGACTTAACAACGAGGAGAACGCAATAACAGTCGGGCAAATGTACCTCCCGTGAATAACACCACCGAGCGCGTATGATGAACGAGGGGATGTTTAGAAGCTTTTTGCGCTTCATGCAAAATCGCATTTAGGAGACTCGTGTTCAAAATACAGAGGAGATGATAGCAATTCACGTGGTCACAAAATGCAAGCAGCTCAAAGAGTCGGGACCACCGAATTCAGGAAAGCCGATCCGATCACGGCGAAACACGGGTCAAGCAAATTACCAAGATATTCGATGTCTCGGGATGCACGAAGAACGTAAAGTTCCATTCGCTACTTTTATGTTCCGTATGCAGGCAGACATCAGGGAATCAGCATGAAGCGTGCCCATTCAAATTTACACTCAAGAGTATGTCACGGAGACGCTTTCAGAACAATTCAATGACAAGTACTTCCCCGAAAGTATTCGCTATATGAAGGAAGTGGAGTTTATTAGATTGAGCGTAATAACACGACGGTGTCCCAAAGACGAGGCGAAGTTCGCGAGTTATCCGTGTTTCAGCACCTCATTTGGTGGAGAATGAGGAACGATGACGCGGATGTTTCGAGAGGTTTGAACCCCAAGATACGCCAAGATCTCATTTCTCATAAATTTTCTCTATTCAGATGTTGTAAATGTGGCTCATTGTTAGAGCGAGATAACGAGTATCGCTCAACCGAGGGACCATAACCAGGATCATACCAAAGATAAGCAGTCATCGTAATAACGATAACCAAAGGAGAAAGAAGAATACGGACAAAGGTGGTAACCACTCCGGTGGTAATCGTGGCCATGAAAATAGAAGAAGCGAAGCCTGGGAGGAGATTTTAAAAGAGGAGATTCAACAACCACCATGTGAAGACGCCGAGCCAAGTGGCAAATGGTTCTAAGGAGGAGAAAGACCATCTATCGATGTTACAAATGCGGAAAGAGGGATATATCACCCCAAACCGCCTACAACAGCTTTAAGGTATGTTATAATTGTGGAAAAGAAGGACATATCGCCGAGATCAGACGATATCAAAACCCAAATCAATGGGAATGGTGACTCAAAAGGATGTCCCGTAAAAGTCAAAGTCAACGATTCTTGGAAGAGCGCTTGTCGTGACCGGTAAAATGCGAGGAACCCGAACGGTTAGTTAGCACGTTAGTTAATTATAAATTCTTGCGTTTATACCTTACTAGATACCCTGCTTCTACCCATTCTTTTATCTCTTTCGCTTAAGGCCAACGCTTGAACTCGACTACGGAGAAATTAGACTTTGACCTATTTATGGAGACTCAGAGAAACTTTCATTACATCCGTTGTTTAAAAAATCTTGTTTGATTCAAGTCGGGCACCATTACCTTACCCGTTAACCTTATCTCTTTAAAGATACTTGCTTTTGGGGATTGATTGGTTAACTACTCATCATGCCAAAATTGATTGCTTTTGTAAGGTCATAGTTTTCATATTCTTAAGCAACCTGTTATTCAACTCAAGCAATCAAACCATCAGAGTCAAACATTTTCATATCAAGCCATGAAGTCATTCGCTTATTACGGATGTCAAGTTTTCTTAGTCCATGTTATGGATTTGAATAAAGACACGCCGATTTGAATAATATTCTTGTTGTTATTGATTTTTCCCGACGATTTCCTCAAGAATTTCTCGCTTACTCCCAAAGACTCGATATTAAATTTTGTATCGACTTTGAACCCTAAGACAAAACTCATTTCTAAAATCTCATATCGAATGGCTCCTATTGAACTTCGTGAGTTAAAAATTCAACTATAGAATTTGGTACCGAGCCTTTATCTTGTGACTTCCTTCAGGAATTCACCTGCCGCACTCTCTCATAGGGGACGCCATATTCGTATGATAGTAAATCGATAGGTGTCATTGTGACGCATATCCAAGATTGGGATATGAGTCACAGCTTGAGAGCAACCTAAGTTAGTAATCGAAATACGAGCTTTCTAGGCTTAGTTGGTTATTATCGAGATTCGTCAAGGATATTCTCGAATCGCTATTCCATTAACGAATGACTCGTAGAGATACAAAATTCGAATGGAGCAAGGAATGTGGGAAGAGCTTCAAGAACTCAAGAGGAGACTCATTTCAAAGATATGTTCGACCATGCCATCCTCGAAAAGCGAACGTGGTAGCCGACGTGTTGAGTAGAAGATCGTGATACAAGTACGAAAGTACGATATCACAAAGACTAATTTCAGATAATATACAAATAATAGAGATGGAGATGAAAACTCTAGGTACCCACGTGATGATATACGAGAGTACGTGATGATATACGAGTATAATCGACTTTTAATCGATAAAGTTAAAGTCGCTCAAGCCACACAATCGAGCCGATGAATTTGAAGAAGGAGGTGCAAGAAGTTGTTATTTTAAAAGCGAGAATCGGTGAGGTGAGGAAAGCTCAAACCTTCGATTTATTAATCCATTTGAAATTCTCGATCAAATAGGAACTGCGGCCTATATAGACTCGCTTTTACCACCAAGTACGACGCGTGTTCATAACGCTTTTCACGATCGATGTTACGTAAATATGTGGACGACCCAAAACACGCTATCGAAGTTAGAACCGGACGAGATAGCCGAAGACTTAACGTACGAGGAGGTACCTGTCAAGATCTTGGATAGGAAGGAGCATGTCCTATGTACCGAGGTTATACCATAAGTTAAAGTTTTGTGGAGAAACCATGCTATTGAGGAAATGACCTGGGAGTTGAAACGAAAATGAAAGCGAGGTATTCTTTATCTTTTCAAACACTGTGTATCGTGACGCCAATTTCGAGGACGAAATTTCATAAGGAGGGAGGTCAGAAGACCCCAAATTTTTTTAAATAAAAAGGAATTTCCTTTATTTATTATTTTGAAATAGTAAGGGTGGATTTGATTAATGTGGTTAGTTATGGGTAAAATGCTAAAATATTTCAAAATAAGCAAGTGGTTATAAAATATTCATTTTGCTTTGGAATATTCGTTTGGTCGTGGAATATTCAGATCGCTCGGGAATATTCGTATTTACGACGCAAGCAGCCCATGTGTGGGCCCCATAACTAAAGCGATTGGATGAAGAAAACGACACAAATATAAGTTGGTTAAAAATAACTACGTAGTTGTTACTGTTAAGACCGTTGGAATACCTTTGAATGGTTAAAATACAAGAATACGCGTGATCGCATAAAGAAAGACACCAGAGATTGCACAAAGATTGTTGAATTATTGATTCTTACGTAAGATGGCACTACTCAATAATTTTCACAAAGAGTTACCGCTCAATATTTTATTTTATCGATTCAATAATTGTCACATATTGATATTTTATATTATCATTGCTTCAATAATTGTCACCGCATAAAGATTTCCCATTATCGATCAATAATTCATATTATTTGAATAATATTATTAGATAACATTATTGGCAATGTCTAGAAAGTTCTGCTTCAAGGAGAGGTTTGTCACCTAATCATGCGCCTACCAAGAAGGAGAGATCCTTATCGAAAGCCCCTTTCCTCGGGAAACTACCGTCATTATTATAATTGTGATTCTCAGTAATATTATTTGTGAATAATTAATTATTGATTCATATGATAAGGAAATATTTATTTTATATGAATATAAATGATGGATTTATTTATGTGGTTATTAATGAAGGAATTAATGTTGAGATGTTTTATTTGTATTTTTTCTGATCGAGGTATTAAAAATCAAATCAAGATTTTTACGATATATCATGGGGTTATAATTTTTAATCCAACCGCTGATTGTGGTAATTTTTGGGTATGTTATACATACATAAGTTGAGTATATGTCCACAAATTTTGAACCGCTAAAATGCACGAATGATTTGTTGTGAATTTTAAGAGGTGCTTGATTCTAAAATTAGGTTTATAATTGATTTTGGTGGAAAATTCTAGAATTGAGTGGGCCCACTTGTGTGGTTGGTGAAGAAATGTGCTGAATTTTATTTCAAATGTGGTGGGTGGCAATAGTAGCGGTGTAAAGCCATCGTGTAGCAGTCAAGTCTCGCTTTGCGGCTAACATTTTCCTATAAATAGAGGGCTAAGTTAGAATTGAAAATCACACCGTAAACAAAGTTTTCTCTCTCTCTCTATATTATCGAGCGTATTTTGTGAGTATTTAGATACTTTGAGTTGTGTGTTGTCAAGACAAGTTTCATTCAAAGATCACTTCCGACCTTTTCCTTCCGGCAATCGATTCTTTGAGGTAAGGGATGTTATTTTCTTCTCAAATGATATTAATTCTTCAATATCATTATGTCAAATATCGTCAGTACTTTTTATCAAATTTGGAACTTTTTCATGCTCTGGGTTACTATTCATGAGTTACTATTCACGAAGTTACTATTCATGAGTTACTATTCACGAAGTTACTATTCACGAGTACTATTCATGAAGCGTGAAGATGTTTTTTTTGTGGAATTTCTATCTTTTGGTGTTTGAGTTACTATTCACGATACTTGGACTATTCACGATACCGACTATTCACGATCATTTTAAGACTATTCAATCAAAAATGAAAATTTTTCTTTTCGCCTCTAAAATATCTATTCTGATACTAGCTTTGATTATATCCATGTTTTGATCATTCTCAAATTTTACACCACTACTATTTTTTTTTGAGGTATTGTTGGACGGGATAAAACAAAGTACTAATCCTTAATCCTTAATCCTTGTCATTTTGTTTCAATCGATTCGCTTCTTTAAAAATATTTTTCATCATCCTCGCCTTAAATGATGATATTATTGAATATCTTCACCCGTAGTGCAAAGATGAATGATTTCTCAAGAATATCTTTTAAACGAATACTCATGAATATCTTCGCCTTTTGCAAAAGATGAACATTGAGATGAATACGATCGATTGATGAATATCTTTGCCTCAGAGTAAAAAGATGAATATTTGATTCGAGATGAATATCGATTGATGTTACAGTGGATAAAATATTGATGATGGATCGTTAATTCATAGATTATAGTAGATTTCATTCTCTACGAACTCTTTCTATGAATTATTATTTCACGCGAATATTGATCCGAAAACTTGTTGCTTATCAGATTCTATCATATTTTTCCCTCGTTGAGACTAACGATAATTTGTTGTATATTATCTTAGTCATAATATTCTTTATCGGGCTAGTTGAGCTCACCCTTTTCTCGTTGTTCCATTTTTCTTCTCAGAGGCGCTAGAATGTAATGAGTACTAGTTTCTGGGGTATGGAATGAAGGTTCTAGAGAGAGTTGTTTAGTAGTCCTCACCATTATTGTAAAATAATGTATCAATAAATGTGATGAGGATTTATTTGAGTATAAATATTGTCTGAAGATAATATTTGTATTTAAACTCACGCTTTATTGTTGTGATAATAAAGTTGTAGTTGTTTCGCATCCATGTATTTGGCGCACTCGTAATGGGTTGGATGGAATGGACCTATTTTGGGGCGCCACATATAATTGAGTTAACTCATCTCGTAACACAAAATCATTTATATCCCAATATATATTTATTTTCATTAATATATTCATTTAATAAGATATTATGTCAAGCCCAAAATTATGTTAAGACAAGCCCAAGATAGGCCCAATAAGAATTAATGATAAGGCCCCAACTAAGAAAACAAACCGCGGATCGAACCGATGGGTCATCAGATGTGTAAAACCCATGGGTGGACCCATGGGGAGACGCATGGACCATGTGGGTCGGCCACTTGGTGTCAAAGTAAAGTGTATTTACTTGGTGGCTAAGTAAAGGAATAGTAAGGAGTTTAGCTAAATGACCATTTTACCCTCCATTAGACTTTTTTTTAAAGGAAGGCTAGGTTGTTCATTTGGTGTTTTACCAACACTTGACCAATATATTGAGAGAGAGAAGAAGAGCTTTCACAAGTAATCAAGAACAATCCAAAGCAAAGCATACAAGTTTATTCAAGAATGCGAAAAACGTTAAGGTAATATTACGTAAACCTAATTCTTCGATCCTTTTCTATTTCTTTTTCTTAGAGAAGTATGAATTGGTGAAGGATGTCTCTTCCAGAGTATAAGGATGGCTAATATTGGATTAAAATATTATAAGCCATGTATGATTAAGAATCATAAGCGTTTAAGTAATTTTACAAAAAGAAAACCGATAAGCGTTTATTTGGTTGTTGATGGACAAATTAAAAACCATTATAGGTTATGTGCATCTTTTTTGGTTAGGTTGTAGATAACGAATCAATGGATTGAATCCATTTGATTTGGCATATAAAACTCGAGTAACGAAGTTATGGCGAAATTTACGAGATTAGGCGTTAAATGTTGAAATCGTAGATTTTCCAGATTTGTAGCCGAAAGTTGTTGTTTAACTCAGAAACCTTGGTTTTCGATGGCATAATGTAGAACAACGTATTTAATATTCGTAGACTTAAGAATCGTCGAAATTCGACTTAAAACGAAGAAAACGAGTTATGATCGCTCACTAGCGTTAAACGGATGCGTAATAGAAAGTTAATTAGTGAATTCATTGTTAACATATTTAAAAATTACTTTTGTCTGGATGAAATCGAAGTATATTAGATATGTAAGATAATGGCTTTTGAACAAGCCAATTCCGACTTATAACGATCGAGTTACCCGTCCGAAAAGAATTGAATAGGAAAATTTTGAAATTTCTTAAGGGTTAAGGTTTGGCGCCGCACCGCCGCCCAAGCACAAAACACCCGCGCCGCAACGCCAGGTCGGGGGAATGGCCTCTGCAGAGTCGTGTCGTAGCGCCACTCGTAAGAATGAGTCTCGCGCTGCAGCGCCGAGACGAGGGATCGAGTACTAGAAAGTAGCGCCGCAACACCACTATTGTAATAGAAGTTGACACCGCAGCACCAAGTGAAAGGAAATGTTTGACAAGCTAGTTTTGAACCCAATTATTTGCATGAAAATTATGGGGCACTTATATACTTAATGAACATGATAAGTCCATTCCTAAATCGAATATACAGTGATGACTTTGGGAATTTAATGTTGTTTAATTAGTAATTAAACGAAGCACGTAAAGTTTAAGAAGGTAAATAGTATTCAAGTATTATAATACTTAAATAATGATTGTTGAGTATTGGTGTAGTAACATAAGAAACGTTAATAAGCCGTAAGGAAGGATAATTAACTCGGAACGAGTTGTATTAATGAAATAAATTCAGTTAAGTTATAGAAGAGAAAGAAGTGGGAAAAAACAACGTGATTAAATTGTTTGGTAGCTAATTTCAGTGTGCTATGTGAATATATAATGTAGAGACTGTAAAGACCGAGAACTGTTGAATATTTATTTGATGATGCTTAAAGGTAAGTTTTCTTAACGCTTGTCTAACCTTCATGTTAGCCAAGTTGTGACGCCCCCAAATCCGGGTATCTTCCAACCCGACAGATGGTGCTACACGATACTACTAATTATACATTTTTTCCATTGAAACAACATTAAAATGAGTGTATCAACTACATTCTTGTTACAATAATAATAAATCCTTGCCCAGGTTCTGTTAACCCATACATTCTTTGCTTACCATAATATAATTCATACAAACATACTAGTCTATTATAAGATAAACTAATTATTCATCTTCGTTTTGCCTTTATCTTTACTAGAACCCTCAGCTCGTTTGGCCTTAGCTGAAATCATATAATTCAAGCAAGGAGTGAGCATAACCAGCTCAACAAGTCTAACAATGTATAATATAAATACCACGTCGAGAAGCATATGATTATTCTTCAATAACTGAACAAGTAGTTATGAAGTACTATGAAACATTGAATAGCACTTCTCGTCTCATAAAAAAATTTTGAAGTACATATAGTGACTTAGAAATTTTTAGTAGGTCAAAAGACCATGAACATTCTCTTTGATTTCCATTTATAAAAAGGACAACCCAGCATCAAGTCCTTAAGTTCGGCATATCTTACGAGCACATCTAGGTGATCAGCCTATATTACTCTATGCTGATCAACATTCATTCGTTAAACGTATTCACGTTTAAGTTTTGGCAACCTCGCATGCCCATCGAATAATCGATGTAAAATACATTTGTTTATTAATACCCAGGCTTACCTTGAATCCGTACCAAATAATTGGCGTAGAATTATGTTAACAATTCTATAATGAAAGTCTTGTAAATAAATCAATCAACTCTTCAAGATTTAGTCTAGCTGAGATAAAACTGACATTGACCCTTTCGTAAAAAAATTCATGCATCTCGTAACATGAATCACAGAAAACTTGGCTAACACGAAGGTTAGACAAGCGTTAAGAAAACGTGCCTTTAGGCGTCTTTAAATAAATATTCAACAATTCTTGGTCTTTACAGTCTCTACAATACAGAACCACATAACATACCACATTAGGTCATGAAAAAACATGTATGGTTCCTAACGTATCTTACCATTCTTCTCAATCTAATTTCTCATTAGATTTGTTAATATTGGTTAGGGTTTATCGTATTGTTTTACGTTCACGTAATCGGTAACAACTTTTAGTTGTAATTCTCAACGTTATAGTCATCATCAAAGATGCTTTTTTAAGTTAATTAAGTAATTAATTCATCATCAATAAATTATCTGTTTCTTTATATAACTTAACCAAATTTATTTCATTAACAAACTCGTTCCAAGTATTTATCCGCCCTTACGACTTAGTATCGTTCATCGTTTCATTATTAATAACTTACGTTCAATTAATTTTTCTTCAACCTTTAGTCGTTAGCTGAAGGTTATAAACATTCTTTAATGATGTTACTTTAGGTCAATTTGAGTACATAATTCACCCTTCATTCACTTCCTTAATCTTCATGTTCATAAGCCTTCTTCTCGGTGCCTTACACAGTGCTGGCATTGCGGCGCCGGCTCCCTATACAACACTCACACTACGGCATGACTCAGAATCTCACCCCTCGACTTTGGCGCTGGCACCGGCCTTTACTTTCTCTAAAAAGTCGCTTACTGGCCTTGAACCTTAAGCCTTCGAAAATTTTGCAGTTTTCTTGTTTGATGAATTTCTCGGGCTCATAACTTATTCATTTTGCATCTGATTTGGCTCGTTCAAAAGCCATTAGCTCACAAATCACATGCTCTATGATTTCATTAGTAAATATTTCACTTTTAAATCTTTTACCTTAGAATTCACTGATTAGTTCATTATTACGAAAACGATAAACGTTCGTGAACATTCACAGCTCGTTTCTTCGTTCTAAGTCGGATTTTGACGATTCTTTAGTCCACGACTCTCAAATACGTTATTTTACGATACGCCATCGAAAACCAAGGTTTCTAAATTAAGCGATGACTTTTGACTACTAATCTTGAAATTCTACGATTTTTACTTTTAACGCCTAATCTCGTAAATTCGCCATAACTTCGTTACTCGAGTTTTCTTTGCCAAATCAAATGGAACAACTCCATTTATTCATCATCTACAACCTAACCAAAGAATATGCACACACCCTATGATGATTTTCAATTTGTCCATCAACAACAAAATAAACGCTTATCGAATTTCTTCGCTTAAACTTTTCGTAAACACTTATGATTCTTAATTGTTCATGGCTTATCAATGTTTTAATTCATTAATAGCCATCATTATTACTCCGGAAGAGACATGCTCCACCAATCTACGATTCTCTACGAAAAATAACTTTCAACGAATCGAAGACTTAGGTTTACGTAATATTACCTTAACGTTCTTCACATTCTTGCTAAAAACTCTTATGCTTTACTTCAAGGTAGATTGATTACTTGTTCCTGGCTCTTTCTCTCTCTCAATATATGTTGGCTAATGTTTGTAAAATAACAAATGAACTATGCAAGCTTCTCTTTTATATAAAAATCCAATGGGGGGGTATTTTGGTCATTAGGCCACCTCCTTACTATTCCTCACCTCCTTAACAACTTAGGCACCAAGTAATGGCTTTAATTGGGCTACAAGTGGCAGCCCACATGCCTTGTGGGTCCCTCCATGGGTTTCCCCATGGGTTTTACCCATTCGGTAACCACTTGGTTCGACCGACGATTTCGTTTCTTAATTTGGGTCTTATCATAAATCATATTGGGTCTAGCTTGGGATTGCATTAACATAACATTGAGCTTGACATAATCCAAATCCAATAGGTCATGACAAAGTCCACATACTAAAGTCCATTAAGAACTAATCGTATTCTACTCGTACAATTCTCGTATTCTCTTCGTATACTATTCGTACAATATTCGTATTATACGTCGTAATAATCTTCGTACTATACTCATATAATAACTAGTATCATACTCGTATTTCTCATGTACAATAACCTTAATCATTATACATAATCATTTAATTCTCGAAACTCACTTTTTCCAACCCTTAGGTTTTAAGTCCGCAGGCGAAAACTTCATTTGCCATAACTGAAATATTATTGGATATTCCATTACGTCTTAGAATTCTATCATTACGCGTTTCTCAGAAATTCAAACTTATTCTCTGAGCAGAAACGAATGAATAATGTTTTTACGGAAACTTCTCAGAAAAATTCCGTTTTCATCTTGAAAATTCATAACAATTAATCCTAGCACATTGTGACGACCTGAGAATTTAGAAAATTATTTAAATCTTAAATGATGGATTAAAGGTTAAATAATAGACCTAGACATAAAATAAGTGAATGGATTTGACATTGCTGGGAAGAAATTTTATGGATTTAAAAATTTAGTGGTGAATTATTCAGGATTAAGGGTATAAGTGTATATGTTATGTGTATATGGTCATGTATGTGTACAGTTTGTGGTTAAGGGTCAAGGGTTGACAAGATAACTTATATCAGTGGCAAATCCTAATATTATATTAAGAGCATTGATGTTCAGTTAGAAAATCCTAACGACTAATAAGAAACCCTAATACTAGCTCTAGAAACCCTAATTTCAGTTTCGGAAATTTGAAACCCTAATTCGAAATATGAAAACCCTAATTTAAGGGGCTTAAAGGCTTAAGTGTATTAATTACAAACCTAATTAGGGATAACCCTAATTGATTAGTTAGAAAACCCTAATTTCTGGATTAGAAACCCTAATCTATAATTAGGGAAAACCTAATTGTTAATTTAATAATTTTAATATTAATTAGAAAACCTTGATCCTAATTAACAAGCCCTAATGTGATTAGAAAATATTTAATATAATTAAAAAACCCTAATTATAATTTAGAAATCTTAATTTTCTAATTTTAAAACCTAATTAGAAAAAAAATAATTTTTAAAACCTTAGGGTCAAACCCTAAGGGTTGTAGCAAGTTACTATTAAGCCATTAAAAATGTATGAAAAGTGTCTAAATTACCCTTTGTGCATTATTGTAGGTTACTTGCAAATCTTGCCAAATATGAGTTGTCTACCAACTAAAGGGATAATACATTTTTTTGGTCAGTACTGTATTAGGGTCCGATTTTCATTGTGGTTACCGAAACTTTTTTTGTTACAATCGAATAATTGTACTCTCAAAAAGTATAAAATGGTCATTACTTAAGATTTATGTCCGAAAAAACGAACGAAATGTTGACTGTGCAAATTGGTCTCTCTCTCTCTTTTGCTTACGTGGAGCACAACTGCACATCTTCTCTTCTCTGCTGCTTAAAGTGGAGTAGTATAATTTATTATCTTTAAATAATAATAATAATAATAATTTCAAAATAATAGTAACAGTAATAATAATAATTTTAAAATAATAATAATAAAAATATTAATAATTTCAAATATTAATAATAATAATAATTTTTAAATAATAATAGTTTCAAAAATAATAATAATAATAATAATAATAATAATAAAAAATTAAAATTAAAATTTTTAAAAAAGATTATATAAATTATTAATATATTTTTATATAAAGTTGATGTGTATTTAAAAAATAATATTTTTATTATTTTATTAATTTAAATTATTTGAGCAATGGTAAATTTGACAAATCATTTTTATTCTCCATTAAAATAAAAAAACAAATTTCATACAAATCTATAGGAATCGGACCCCAAATACAATTAATTTTATAAAAGTTAAATTTTTATAAAATTAATTATTATTATTATTTAAAATTATTATTATTATTATTTTGAAATTATTATTAATACTATTATTATTATTAAAAATTATTATTATTATTTTAAAATATTATTATATACAATACTATTAATTTTATTCTAAGTTCTATATATTATTAAAATTATTATTATTAATAGTATTTTATTATTATTATTATTATTTTAAAATATTAATTTTACTCAAGTTCTATAATACAACACTATTAATTATTATTATTATTATTTTAAAATATTAATAATAATAATAATAATAATATTATTAATAATAATAATTTTGATAATAATAATAAAATACTATTATTATAAAATAATTTCAAAATTGAAACCCTATTATATTTAATTAAAATTTTAATCTTAGCCAAATCTAAACTTTCTTTACAAACTCTAATTAAATTACGCTTCATAAATAACGCTTCGTATCCATCATCCAACACATTACTATTTGATCCGTTAAGCAAAACTCCAATAGGTTAGATGAAGAATTACTTATTTAAATGCAGTTAGGGAATTTATTATCGCTATAATAGAAAACACAATTTAGTAGCTTGCTGAAGACTAAATATAACGTTATATAATGGGGTTTCAATAATAATAAAATACTATTATTATAAAATACTATTATTTTAATAATAATAGTAATAAAATACTATTATTTTAATTATTATTATTAAAATTATAATTATTAATAGTTTTATAATAATAATAATAATAATAATAATAATTTTAAAATAATAATAATACAAATTAATTTTATAAAAATTTAACTTTTATAAAATTAATTGTATTTGGGGGTTCGCTTCTGATGATTTGTATGAATTTTTTATTTTATTTTAATGGAGAATAAAAAATGATTTGTCAAATTTACCCTTACAAAAATAATTTAAATTAATAAAATAATAAAAATATTATTTTTAAATACACATCAACTTCATATAAAAATATTTTTATAATTTATATAATCTTTTTTTTTTTTAATTTTAAAATTATTATTATTTTTATTGTTATTATTATTATTTTGAAATTATTATTATTTAAAAATAATAATTATTATTATTATTTAAAATTAGTAATATTTTTATTATTAGTATTTTAAAATTATTATTATTATCATTATTATTATTTTGAAATTATTATTATTATTATTATTATTATTATTATTATTATTTAAAGATAATAAATTTTACTACTCCACTTTAAGCAACAAAGAAGAGAAGCTGTGCAGCTGTGCTCCACGTAAACAAAAGAGAGAGGCCAATTTGCACAGTCAGCATTCCATCCGTTTTTTTGGACGAAAATCTTAAGTAATGACAATTTTGTAATTTTTGAGAGTACAATTATTCGATTGTAACAAAAAAAGTTTCGATAACCACAATAAAAATCGGACCTTAGTACAGTGACCAAAAAAGTGTATTATCCCACCAACTAAATATCATCCCATGTGCCTATATCTAATATATCAGTCATCAAATGCCAACCAATTCATTGAATCATATATATCAAAATTTAAAAAGTAAGTAAAGTTACTTACTTTATTTTCCAAGCTATCCAAGCTGTAATACCCGAAAAAAAAAAATTAAAATTAAAAATAAAATAAATATTGCTTTGTTTTAAAACATATTTATTGCACTTTGTCTTTTATTTGGGTCAAACTAGTCATTTACTTTTGGGCTAATATGTATTAAATAAATGATGAATAATTAAGTTAATAAATTGGGCCATAAAATTAATTTGATTTAATTTATATGTGGGTCAAATTAACATTCTATCAAAATTAGGAGAGTTAGTAAATATATAAAAAAAAGGAGTAATTAATAAATAAATATCTAAAACCTAACCCTATATTAATTAGTTCTGTTTTGATTAAAATTGATTGTGCGCGAATAAATTTTATAATATTATGTTGTTAATGATAAATTGTATTGAGATTTGTAATAAAATTTTATTTTATTTTATTTAGATTTGATTTAGGAAAAATTAAATGTTGTTAATGGTTAGATTTTGAATATAATTTTGGGTATTACATTGCTTAATCCAGTACTTTTGGTTCCGTATCTCTTTCAAATGAAACTCTTTGTTTTTTTTTGTTTTTGTTCGCTTCGCTATTCGCTTCAAAATTTAGTATTGCCTCCATAATTGTTCCTCACAATTTATTGTGATAAATTTATTTTGCGCTGATTAGAATTCATATTTGTATTCTTTAGACTAGTACATCATGTCTAAATTTTATTTTGATATTCATAGTGATGTACATGTTATTATTTTTTGAGACGCAGGTCGATGATTCGCTCGATTTAATACGTACATAATGCTAGAACCCTTTTTGTGTTGATATTTTGTCGCACGTGTTGTGACATTATATTTTTGTTAGAATACCATAGGGTATACCGAGCTATAACCACCGCGGGGGTACCACAGTATGTCCTCTCGGCACCGAGGCACGACACCTTCCGCGGCGGTGTGATCACCCACCTGCTGCCTCCGCTTTGTGCTCCGGCCGGAGTCGCCATTTGGTGTTTTGTTGTGGGAGGCGATGGGTCGCACCCTAGTTTCGCTCGCTCGCTCATTATGCGATTGGTGATGTTTGTGCCAAACACGCCTTCCGATTTTACATGCATCGATTCGCTATCCAATGTGTGTGACTTACTCGCTGTGGTGGCATTATTTGATTTCGCTGTGTGGTATTATTCGACTTGCCTCGTGTGGCAAGGTATATTTCTATTTTGTTCGAGCTCTGTATGAAATAACACCCACCCATTCGATTCAAATTTATATTATTTCGTTGTGTTAGTTTTGTTCGCTTCGCTTCAGCCATTTCATCTCATTTCATTTAATCGAAAGTTAGTTATTTTGCTTCATTATTTGTATTCTATATCCGTGATCGGGCATTCGCTCATGCCGTGTTTTTCTTCCTAAGCAGTAATCGTGGGGACCAAGGGCAAGTGTGACGAGAGCTTCCTTTAATCCAATAGTTTTGATATATTTTGTTAGGTTTCAATACATCGATTTATTTAAAGTCAGAATAATTATTTTAGATTGTGGATCGAGCCAAAGCTTGGCATTTATTATGGTCGATTTTATGACATTTAATTATTAAGATTATTCTTTTTTGTGGTTTAGAGCCTCGCTATCTTCCTTAGTTTTGTTGTGTTTCGAGTAACCTCTTTCTATTTCGGGAAGGGGGTGTTACAGAGTCGGTATCGTAGCTTAGTTCTTTCTTGTAGAAAACCTATTTAGGTTCGACCATGAAGTTATGGGTAGACTTCAAGTTAGGTTTTTTGTTCTGCTTGATTTTCCGCTCACCATCATATCCGCTTATATTCAAATTTGTCTCTAATCTTCTTTGTTTATATTCGTGATCTCTTTCTTAGATGGCTCAAGATCAACTAGAGTTGCCGGGAGGCGAGGTAACAATAGGGGAAGAGGTGAAGGTCATCCAACGAGCAACCTAATGATCGATTAATGCTCAATCGCTACCTCAGTGAATCAAAGTGAAACCAAAGCTTTACCTCACTTGGTTGCACAGTGGTACAGTAATGCAAAGAACCGCCACCGTAAATTTCTCGAAAGCAGAGAACCCGGAAATAATGGTCCACGATAAAACGCTGAGGAAGGGAATGCGCAGAGGTCGATCAAGGGGGGTTCCAATGTACGTGGGGTCGAAAGGTTTCGTAAGCAGAACCACACCTTCGGGCCACCTCCAACTCCAATTGATGCAGAGAATCGATTGCTCACCCAGAGAAGATTTTTGATGTATTGGGTGCTCTGGATAATCAGAGAGTATTGCTTGCGCTTACAAGTCGGAAGGGGATGCACAGAGGTGGTGGAAAGCGCTGAAAACGACAAAGGGTGATGGCTATGTTGAGACACTTAGTCATGGAGTTTTTTGAGGTCTTTCTATCGCCAGCATTTCCCAAATTACCGATAAAGAGGCCTATGCTTAGGGACTATCTCGCCCATTCGACAGAAAGATGATGAGTCCATCACTGACTTCATGACGAGGTTTACTAGTCAGAGATTTATGGAACCTCAAAGCAGGGACCGCAGCTGAACAAAGTGAGAAGTTCAAGTGGCGGATTCATTATAGGTATCGCCAAAGATCTTATTAACAACAAGTTTCCAGACGTGTCAAGAAAGGGCCAATGCGCCAAAAATATATCGAGATGGAGCGACAGACTTTCTGGCCTTCTAAACCGAGGGGAGTCGAAAGAGGGATGAGATGACCAAAGCAGGTCAAACTTCAGCCAAAGATGGGAGAAGTCAAGGTGGCCAAATGAAACAGAATCGTGGTGGCCAAGCAGGGCAAAGGCGCGCATGTAATCGTAATCAGGTTATCAAAGAAATGCCTCAAATAGGGCAAAATCGCCACCTTCAATACCTTGGTATGGACAAAATCGCCAAAGAGGGATGTAATCGTCATAGGGCAAAATCGTGGTCGTTATCCAGACCACCGGGTGGGGTAACCCAATCTAATTCCGATAACTCCCCGTGCTACTTGTGGGGCAAATCATCCGGAAGGCAAAGGCTACGTACTCACCACGGCATGCTTTTGTGTGTGACAGATGGGTCATATTGCTAGGGATTGTACCGGGTCCACGCGGAAATGGTGGAGGTGGTGGTGATAATGGGTGGCAATGGAGGTCGCCGCCGTGGTGGTCGGTCGAGTATTTGCCTTTGACATATAATCAAAGCAAGCAGTGTACACCGTATTGCTTCGCACTCTTTTAGTTGGTAATCGCGAGGCTTCTATTTTATTTGATACGGTTCTACTCATTCCGTTGTTGCTTCGGGCCTTTTGTTCGCAGACTCGGGCGCATGCCATCTCTCGCCTTTTTAGATTCTCATGATGTTCATCACACCCCGATGGGGACTTCGTTGTTATTTCGATTTGATCGAGGGTGTCCGATAAGTTTTGGGGATAAGATCCGTAGCGCTTAATCTTCTTCCGGCGTGTACGCACGATTTTGATGTCATTCTTGGATGGATCGTCGATAAACACCAAGCCACTATCGATCGTCAAAGCGAAGAAGGTTATATTTGAGATGTGAAGTCTCCGCACTCGTGGTATCGTGGTTCTCACCGAGTAGTAGGTGGTGAAGTTAATTTCACTTTTCAAGGCCGGAAAGTTGGTGGTGAAAGGGTCAGATGGGTATTTGGCGCTTCAGGAAAGATACCTCTAAGGGTGAGTCTCAGATTGAGGATGTTCCAATTGTCCGTGACTTTTCCGATGTGTTTCCCGAGGAGTTGTCGTGGTCACCACCGCAATGGGAAGTGGAATTTGCTATCGAGCTTGTTCCTCAAAAGTGAGCCTATTTCTAAGGCGCCAGATCGGATGGCACCATTGAGTCAGCAGGAGTTAAAGGAGCAAATAGCAGAACTATTAGATCGTGGTGTAATTCGCCCGAGTGTTTCACCGTAAGGTGCTCCAAATTTTGTTTGTGAAGAAGAAGGATGGGTCTACGAGGTCGCAGATAGATTACTATAGAGTCGAACAAGATCACCATCGTGAATCCAGATCCATCACCGAGGATCGATGACTTGTTTGACCAACTTCGTGGGGCTAAATATTTTTCAAAGATGTACTTTGAGGCCTGCTATCATCACCGAGAGTGAGGGATGAGGATATCCCTAAGACGGTTTTTCAGACTCGATATGGGCATTACGAAGTTTCGTGATGCCTTTCTATGCGACTACTAACGCCCCACGGTGTTTATGGATTTGATGAATCGGTGTTCAGAGAGTACTTGACCAATTTGTCATCATTTTTATCGATGATATTTTGGTTTACTCCAAGTCTAAGGAAGAGCATGAGGAGCATCTTCGCAAAGTTGTCGGGGATTTTGCGTAAAGAGAAATCAGATAAATTCTCTAAATGCGAAGTTTGGTTGGAGCAGTTGTTGCATTTTTGGGCCACGTTGTTTCACAATAAGGCATTAAGGTGGATCCTCGAAGGTCGAGGCTATCACTAAATGGCCAAGACCTACTACGCGATGAGAGAGATAGAGTTTCTTTGGTTCGGCAGGTATTATAGGCGGTTTGTGGAAGGATTTTCCTTACTCATTTTACCATCGACTCAACATGATGAGAAAGGGCACAAGTTTGTGTGGAATGAGGAGCGGAGAAGAGTTTTCGAGGAATCAAGAAACGACTCGTGATGTACCTCCTATACTTGCATCATTGCTTGGGATGGAGGGTACCAGATTTATAAAGTGATGCTTCTAAGAAGGGCTTGGGGTGTGTTTTTTGATGCAACACTAGAAGGTGATTGCTTATGCTTCTAGATGCCTTTAAACCTTATGAGGTGAACTACCCCACACATGATTTGAGTCAAGCAATGATGATCTTTGCCTTAAAGATTTGGAGGCACTATTTGTATGGAGAGACTTGTGATATCTTCACCGATCACAAAAGTCTTAAATACATTTTCACTCGTAAGGAGCTCAATATGAGGCAGGCGCTGGTTGGAGCTTCTAAAAGATTATGATGCTAGATTCAAAGATCACCCGGGAAGGCAAATGTGGTTGCAGATGCTCTTAGCCGAAAAGAGTTCAGTGGAGTGTAGCAAAAATTTTATTACACAACCTCAAATTTTATTTTTTATATGGAGCGGATCGAGTTGAGTTGTATGTATTTAGGTTCTGGATGGGCATTTGGCATGGTATGAGAGTGGAGCCCTCTCTATCTCTCAAGGGTCAAAGAAGCTCAAAAGGAAGATGGGAGTCAGGGAGTATGACGCAGAATCTAGAGGAGGAGCAAGCAAGTCCGAAGTTTCAGATTGATGACCATGGTGTGATTTGGTCAGTGAACGGTCAGGTGTACCATCCGATCCAATCATTCGAGAGGTCAGGTTGGCCGAGGTTCATAGTTCGCCATTTTCAATTCATCCGTGTTCTACAAAGATGTATAGGATTTGAAGAGGAATTTTTGGTGGAATGGGATGAAACGAGACGTGGTCGAATATGTTGGGAAGTGCCTCACTTGTCAACAAGTGAAGATAGAACATCAACGAAGCTAGTGGCTTGTTGCAAATGCTAGACATTCCAAAGGTGGAAGTGGGAGGATATCACGATGGATTTTGTGACCGGGTTTGTCAAGACTTTCGTGAAGAATGATGCCATTTGGGTAGTGGTGGACCGGCCGACCAAATCGACACACTTTTTTCGCTATCCATGAGGGTTACTCTGCGGGATAGATCGGCACATATCTTTCAAAGAGAGATTGTTAGACTTCATGGTACTCCTGTGTTCTATTGTTTCAGATCGGGACCCCTGGCTCACTTCAAGGTTTTGGAAAGGGTTTCAACGAGCTTGGGGTACTTTACCAACTTCAAGATTTCTTTTCCATCCGCAAACCGATGGGCAATCCGAAAGGACTATTCGACGCTTGGAGGACATGTTGAGGTCTTGTGCACTTGAGTGGTCGTCGGCAATCGGGATGATTATTTGAGCTTAGCTTGAGTTTGCTTACAACAACAAAACCGGCATGCAAGTATCGAATGGCCCCATTTGAGGCATCAGATGGTAGAAATGCCGCACCAACTTGTTGGGATGAGGTCACGAAAAGGGCCATGAAGGGCCCGAAGTTAGTCCAAATCACTACTTTAGAAGGTAGCGTGCTAAGCTAAAGAGAAATTGAAGTCGGCCGATCACTACAGTAAGTTATGTCGATAAGCATAGAGGACTTTAGAATTTGAACCCGTGAGCACGTGTTTCTAAAAGTTTCTCCTCGAAGGGCATTCGCGATTTGGGTTAAAAGGGAAGCTTAGTCCACGCTATATCTCACCCATTTGAGATTTTGGAAAGGGTCAGAAGTCACAGATTTTGTTAGCTTTGCCTCCTCATAGCCTAGCTCACGCATAATGTGTTCCATGTGTTTGCAGTTAAGGAGTTATCATTATCATCCGTCAGATGTGGTGCAATATCCGCTCGATAAGATTCGGAGGATCTTACTTGTGAGGAACAAGCCGAGGCGATTTTGATCGCCAAGAGCTAATTATGAGGAGGAAGACTATTCCGCTTGTTAAAGTTTTATGGAGAAATCATTCTGAGCGGGAGGCTACTGGGAGATGGAGGAGTCTATTCGAGCGGAATATCCGTATCTTTTTGAAAATTAGGTGCGTTTTATTCTTTTTGATTCCGGGACTAATCCTTTTTAAGGGTAGGTGATGTAATACCCAAAAAAAAAAAAAAAAAAAATAAATAATAAAATAAAAAAATTATTTTTTTTAAAAACATATTAATTGGACTTTGTCATTTATTTGGGTCAAACTAGTTATTTAATTTATGTGGGCTAATAAATATTAAATAAGTGATGGATAAATTAAATTAATAAAATTGGGCTTTAAAAATAATTTTTAATTTAATTTATATGTGGGTAATATTAAAATTCTATTAAAATTAGAGAGTTAAAAATATATATAATAAAAAATAATTAATAAATAAATAAATAAAAAACCTAATAAATCTATATTAATTATACCTTACAAATTAAAATTAAAATTGATCATGAGAAGAGAAAAAAAGAAGAAGAAAAGAAAAATAAGCGTCAACGTATCCTAGGAAAAGAATTAATAATATAATTTATAAGTTTTTTTTTTTATATTTATATCGTTTTTTTTTTTAGCTATCAATCATTATAAATATATTTTGTATATAATTTATATTTTTAATTATATGTGATATATTATATATATATATATATATATATATATATATATATATATATATATATATATATATATATATATATATATATATATATATTAATATATATAATATATATATAATAATATAATATATATATATATATATATAATATTATATATATATATATAAATTTATATATATATATATATATATATATATATATATATATATATATATATATATATATATATATATATATATAATAATTAATGTTAATAAGTAAATTAAATTAAATTAATTTTAATAAATTAATTTTAAATAATAATTAATTAATTATAAAATTATAAAATTTTAAATTAATAATAAATTAATAATAATTATGTTGTTAATTATTTAAATTTGTAATAAAATTTTATTTTATTATTTAGATCGAATTTTAAGAGAGAATTTAACGAAGTATTTTTTGGAATATAATTTTGGGTATTATATTGCTTAATCCAGTACGGATTCGCATTTTTTTTCAAATGAACTCTTTTTTTTTTTGATTTGTTCGCTTCGCTATTCGCTTCAAAATTTAGTATTGCTCTCTCATAATTGTTTCTCACAATTTATTGTGATAAATTTATTTTGGCGTCATATTAGAATTCATATTTGTATTCTTTAGACTAGGCATCATGTCTAAATTTTATTTTGATATTCATAGTGATGTACATGTTATTATTTTTGAGACGTGTGTCGATGATTCGCTTTAGATAATACGTATAATGCTAGAACCCCTTTGTTGATATTTTGTCGCATGTGTTGTGACATTATATTTTTGTTAGAATACCATAGGGTATACCGAGCTATAACCACCGTGGGGGGTACCACAGCATGTCCTCTTCGGCACCGAGGCACGACACACCTTCCGTGGCGGTGATCACCCACCTGCTGCTCTGCTTTGTGCTCCGGCCGGAGTCGCCATTTGGTGTTTTGTTGTGGGAGGCGATGGGTCGAATTCCTAGTTTTCTTCGCTCGCTCGCTATGCGGATTGGTGATGTTTGTGCCAAACACGCCTTCGATTTTTACATGCATCGATTCATGCATCCAATGTGTGTGACTTCACTGTGGTGGCATTATGTGATTCGCTGTGGTGGCATTATTCGACTTGCCTGTGTGGCAAGGTATATTCTATTTTGTTCGAGCTCTGTATGAAATAACACCCACCCATTTGATTCAAATTTATTATTTCGTTGTGTTAGTTTTTGTTCGCTTCGCTTCGCTTCATTTTTCATCTTCATTTCATTTAATTGAAAGTTAGTTATTTCGGCTCATTATTTGTATTCTATATCCGTATCGGGCATTCGCTCATGCCGTGTTTTTCTTCCTAAGCAGTAATCGTGGGGACCAAGGGCAAGTGTGACGAGAGCTTCCTTTAATCCAATAGTTTTGATATATTTTGTTAGGTTTCAATACATTGATTTATTTAAAGTTGTAATAAGTATTTTAGATTGTGGATCGAGCCAAGGTGTGGCATTTATTATGGTTTGTCATAAACATAAATTGTTTATACATTAAACTTACACACTATTCCCCAAGGTCGATAACCTTCACATAATAATGTTGTTGTTCAATATCCTATCTAAACATATAATATTATTATTATACATTACTATTACAATTTAGCTCGATGTCATATATAATCCCAAAATGTCAACTTTGTGTTTTTTGACTTTTCCTTATGTTGTAGATCCAATGTATTCGCCTTAATCTAAATAATTTTTATCATGATATAGCAAGGGTGAGCAATAAGTTTGCCCAACAAGTTTAAAGTTATAATAAATTAAGGATATATCATGATGGAAAGAATTTGAATAATAAGTCGGCTAACAATTCAACAATATAATAAATTAACAAAATGTGAACTAGCATGAACAAATTTTCATAGCATAACGAACATTAAACATTTGAACATGACATATCATATATATATATGGACCGAATGGTAATGAAGGTGATCAACCTTTCATACGATGATGATACATGCAATATGCATAAGTAGTGCGATTCAATAATTCATAGACATGGCAATCAATCAAATGATTAACCACAAGTATATTTGAATAAAACAACTCGAGGTCGAAAGTTAAGAAAAACTTGCACATGTTCAGGTTGATTATCATTACACACATTTATTAAGCTTTTAAGCTTATCAAGACCTAATATATAAATAATATATATCGATATATTAATAATATCATCATATCATAATATATATTATATATATATAATAACCTAAACACATAAACACATAATCCTATCATCATATAAAGACATAAGACTCTAATATCAAGTCAAACTATTTTAGATCCGAAATGAATCCGAATATAATTCGACATCCCGACGGGCCTAGTCGGATAATTATCGAGTTTAAGTTCAATAAAACTCGCTCTAAACACTTAACAATTATCTTAGATAATTTATTATCAATCAAAATATTTTTTCATAAGCTCATAATAATTTTTTTAAATAATTATTATCATTTATCATGATTTTTTCAATCATTAATATCATATTTATATAATTTAAATACCACATATTCTTTTATCATTATTATTTATTTAATATTAAATATTAATGAAAATCATATATAATATATATAATATATTTATAATATCACAAAGTATTTTTAATACTTTAAAATCATATTTATATGATTTTTAAACAATTAAATCCATTATCCGATAATTGCTATTTAATATTAAAATATTAATATTTTCATGACAAAATATCAAAAGTTATATTTTATAACTTAAAATATTTTTATAACACTTAAATCATTTTTATATGATTTTTAAATCATTAATTCTATTTTTCCATAATTTATTTAATATATTTATTAAATAAATTAATTACCATTAATATTAATTAATTAATGAAATTCATCACAAAATATTAAAAGTCATTAAAAATAACTTAAAATATTTTCTTATATACATATAATATAATTTTTGATTTTTTTTTTCAAGTATTAAAATCATTTTTAAATAATTTATTTAATATTATAATTAAATAAATTAAATACCATTAATATTCCAAAAAATATTAAATATTTATGAAATATATTCAAAATAATTAAAAAAACTAATTTTTAGGCTTTAAAATAATTTTTAGAATTTATTTTGTATTTTTTAATAATTAAAAACTATTTTTTCTATTATTTATTAAATAAAATAATTAATTTTAAAAAATAAATATCGCTAAAAAGGGCCCTATAGCTGACATAAAACTATCGCTATAGGTGTTCTTGAGTTCTCTTCTCCAAACTTCATACCTCATGTCATTAGTCATAGGTTACTGTGTTTGACCACCATTTTAATTCATTGATCTTAAGTTTTTTTTAGCATAATGTGTTTAATGTTGTAGTATAATATAATACTACTATTACAATCAAATCAATTTCATGGCCATAAACATATAAAATAAATCAGAGATATAGCTCTCAAAATTCATGTCGAGATCGTTCTTCATTTTTGGTTTTCCAAAAATGAAGAAAAGTTCGATTAAAGGTTACTTTTTCTTGATCTCTTAATCTCTTTGATGTTCCGGGTTTTATTTTGTGTGATATAATGGTTCAATCATGTAGTATACATGTCATCAGTACAACAATATATATCATCAAATCATCTCAAACAACAACACAATATAACAATCATTTAAGGCGGGTCAAACCACATGGTCGTGAAAAATTTGTTTTTGAAGATTTCGGGTTTTCCAGAAAATCTTCATCATATAAGTTGATGGTCAACCCTACTTTGACCATTATAACTTTGATTCATATTATATGATCTTAGTGATCTAATGGCTTGATGTGTAGTCTTATATGTCGATCTACAACATCAACACAACAACATGACTAAACACATAACACAAAAGAAGATCAGGCCTCGAAAAAATCTGTTGTCGAGACCAAGTTTCTAGTTTCGGTTTTCCCAAAAACCGATTTTCATCATGGTGTCGGTCAACGACTTTGACCACTATATAACTTTCAATCTACACATGATCTGACCTTGATTCAAGTTCCAGATCAAAGCCCTACATGGCATAGAACAAGTCTATAACATAAAACACAACAAAAAAAAAAACAACACAAAGATCTATGAAGCCCTCGACATTTGGTTTGTCGTAGAAAACATTTTTTAGGGTTCATTTCCGGTTTTTCAAAAACTTTATTTTCGAGCATCTATCTAGATGTTATGGATCTATGATCTAACAACCCGCATCACTAAATAACACCTTATACACAACTTAAAACAAAAAACAACAACAATAAACATCAAATCATAATATTTTTTTTTTAAGATTTAGGGTTTATACCTTTTGAGCTTTCTCTTTCGATCTCGATCATCATGATCTGATTCTTGGGATGCTAAGTATCATACTATTTTTTATCTCTCTCTCTCACTCTCATCTCTAATTTTCATTGGGTCTAGAGAGAGAGAAGTTGGTTGAGTGTATGGTGAATAATGAGCTAATTTTTGAACTTTTCTCTCTTTTAATCTATATATATATATATGAATGAATGAATGAATGATGAATGATATATGGTGATAATTATATGTGATTTTTAGATTCATATGACAGAGTGTTAGGTTGGTCACCAACTCAAGATATAGGGCAAGATTTACAAGTTATCTCAATAAAAAAAATGCAAAAAGGGCAATTTAGTCATTTTGCTTTCCATTTTAATGGCATATTTGTCATTTTCGATAACCACCTTAGGGTTTAACCCTTTTAACCTTGGGGTTTAAAACTTTAAGTTTTTAAAAAATTTTTTTTTTCTAGATTTCTAATTTAGGTTTTAAAATAGAAAATTAATATTTCTAAATTATAATTAGGATTTCTAATTATATTAAGATTTCTAATCATAATTCAAGCTTGCTAATTAGGATTAATATTTCCTAATTAAAATTGCTAATTTAGCAATTAGGTTTTATAATTAATTATTAGGGTTTCTAATTTAATAACAATTAGGTTTTTCAAAAATTTATAATTAATTAGGGTTTTTAATTAATTATTAGGTTTTTTTAATTAATTATTAATAAAGGGTTATTATATTTAGCCTTTAAATTCCCAATTTAGGGTTTTTCAATTTTCAATTAGGGTTTTGATTTCCTTTAAAAAATTAGGGTTTTAGGGTTTCCAGATCCTATTTAGGGTTTCTTATCAATCGTAGGGTTTTCTAACTCAACGTTGACGTTCTTAATATAATATTAGGGTTTGGACATCGATATAATTTATCTGGTCAACCTTGACCCTAACCATAACACATATAATATACACATATATAACCATACATTATACACATAACATATACACTTATATCTCTTAATCTTTCAAATAATTTCACCAAAAATTTTAAATCCTTAAAAATTCCTTCCCAAAATCTCAAATCCATTCACTTATTTTACTCTAGGTTTATTATTTAACCTTAAATCAATCTTTTAAAGATTTTAATAAATTTTCAAAATTCTCGGGTTGTCACATTTCACCTTCTTCTAAAAATTTCATCCCCAAAATTTACCTTACACCTTATACCTTACACCATTCATTTCATTCATTCATCATCATCACATGCTACCCAATACATTCCTCACAAGAGTAAAAATTTTCAAATTGTGTTGAGGAGTTATATAGACTATTATTTTTCATTTTCGAAAAGGTTTTATGGAAATTCATCCAAAAACCGCCTTCATAACTACTTACTACATAGTAGGTAATTAGCCCGATATGCCCTAATACTTGATCGCCAAGTATCGCTGGTTAATAATTTTTCCCCTTTTCTCTCATCCTCATATAGCACAAAAAATTTTCTTACCTCGGTCTTTTATCGAATTCCGCACCAAAAACAATTTGGTTCGGAAAATTTTTCAAAACACTTAGAGTTTTCATAAACGTTGGTCTAGCCAAATCAAATAGCTTAGACTCATATCAATAATTCAATTCAATCGAAATATTTAGGTATAGCCAAACCCCGTTGGCAAATTAAAATTTTGAAAATATTTTTGAAAATGACGTCATGATGATGTCCATCAGATTAACAAACTTCGCTTTGAGGATGCCATCATTAATGACTTTGTCATAACACATCATACAATAGTGGAACAACGATTTTTAGATCAAATTCAACACTAAGTATTCCTGTATTTACAACTCCATCAACTTTTTATCATCTCTGCACCAGGTTACATGGTACATAAGTGATAAATAAAAATATATTTTGATATTTCAAATCATTATCGTCTAGCGAAAACAAGTAGCATAGACTATACTTTAAACCGTTCCAAAAATCATTGCAAATCTATTTTTATCATCTCAACAGTAATGAGATGTGTGTCGGTGGCCCGAAGTCCACACATACACAATGATCACCAGAAGTTGAAACTAAAAAATCATTTTCAAAAGGTACATAGTGCGTATTTAGCTTGATGTCAAAAATTTTGAAGTCTAGCATAGCTAGGAGATTTGGAAAACCAATGTCTCCACTAATAATCCATTGCTTAATAATGTTATCTATTCCTATTATCCTCAATACTCCATTCACACAAAACTATACCCAGTTCATCAAACTTACCACACTTATGAGTTCAGAACTTGCCACAATCATATGAGTTTAAGAACTTGTCCTAGTCAGACCTTTGGCGTCCATTCGCTGAGGGGTTCATAAACATTTCATATAATTATGAGTCACGAACGTACCATAAGTATGAGTTTTAAGAACTCGTACTTAACCTTATATTCTCTAACTATACCCTATCTATCTGTTATACACCTGAGAAAAGAATCACCTTCTCAACAGGTATATAACAAATAGCGCGACACACATACATTTCAATGATTATCGATTACTAAACTAAGTGGTTTTTACACCAAGTACAATTCCCCGCCCATAACAAGGAATCATACAACTCAGCTGCCGACATGAGTCCTCAATTGAAATCCCCACCTAATCTTAACTCCCTTCTCAATACAAATTTCATTTAATCCGTATTCATAATCCTTCATACAACAATCTTTGTCAAATTTTCAATCATTCGTCAGACCCCAAATTTTTCAATCATTTTTCGATAATAATTGATGTCTGGAGGTTATATTGACCAATCGGGTATTCGGGCACTTTTCGTGACGGAGTACTATTCATGGGTTACTATTCACCTGGTTACTATTCACTCTAGTATTGTTCACTCGTGTATATGGGACACTTTTCATGTCGGAGTACTATTCACGAGTTACTATTCACAGGTTACTATTCACCCAGTTACTATTCACTCTAGTATTGTTCACTCAGGTATTTGGGACACTTTTCGTGTCGGGGTACTATTGACGGGGTACTATTCCCAAAGTACTATTCATGGGATACTATTCACCCAAAAGATATATTTCTTTTCGGTCCAAATCATTTTTGGGTACAATATTATTCCATGAGGACATGTGATAATTTTTCAGACCATTGGTTGAAGTTATAATAGTAAATCAATATGGATCATTGGTTGAAGATATAATAGTAAATCAATATGGACCGCTGGTGGAAAGTTATAATAGTAAATCACTATGGATCGCTGGTTTAAAGTTTTAATAGTAAATCAGTATGGACCGTTGCTTTAAGTTTTAATAGTAAATCAATATGGAACATCCGTTTAAAAGTAAATCAATATGGACTGTTGGTCGATTTCGTAATCAATGAATACGTGCAAGTATACACGGTCAACAAGTAATAAAGTGATAAGATAGAGTGTCGATCCCACAGAGAATTCTATTTAATAAATTCCAACTACTAGCACTATATCAACCAAATTTTATTTAAACAACTATAAATTATGATTTTCTGAAATATTGAAACTAAATTAAACAATTAAAGATATTACTCTAAAATAAGCAAATAAATAAACTAAGATTTGAATGAATGACTTCAGATAAATAAGGATTAAGACTTCAATATCCCCAATTATGAACTATAACTCAATTATCCAATTATCCCAAGTATTATGTCTACTGAATTGTTAACAGGAATTCTCAAATGTCAAAAGTCCTTTTCAAGTAACCAATTAACTCTCCCAAAATTAGGTATACATCACCCATCTTGAGGTCATCATCCATCTTGGGTCGTCAGATACATGGTACAAAATTCAAATACAACTTACTAATACAACTATCGTGTACAATACGACAAAACATAACTGTGAGTTTGAATACAATTATTGTCTACTAGAGATTATACAAACTCAAAAGGAGTCCTCATTACAATTATTAACACACTATTTCACAAAATAGTGAGGACTACTAATGCTATCCTCCGACCGCCACTCCGCTCCCGACTAGTCCTCGCTTATGTTCTCATTTCCTGAAGAGAACAGTGAAAGAAAGGGTGAGCTCAACTAGCCCAGTAAGAAATATTATGACTAAGATAATGCAGAATAAATTATCGTTAGCCTTCAACAGTGTTAAACTGATAAAATATAACAACATCAAGTTTAACTCGCAATGAACAAGCAATCCATTAAAAGAGTCAAGTAGAGAATAAAATCTACTATCTTTTATGATTTAAAAGGTTTTCATGACTTTTATCACTTGGGACTCAACTTAATAAATAATCCACATCATCGAATCACCCATGCACTACTACGGCCAAGGATATTCTTTAGTATCACGACCACAAATTATCCATGCACTACAAACCAAGGACATTCGTGTATTCATTAATGGTCATGATCATGCCAACAATCGTCCCATCAATGCACTACGGGCCAATGATAACTTTTTACCACATCATTTGTAACATTACTACTATGATTACAATCAATAATCCTCGGTCATAATCATACCAAGTCCATCTATGCACTACAAAGCCACGTATGACTTTCAACATAATATAAACATGAGGATGATGACAATGATATAAGAATTCAATAAAACAAGTTCAAGAATTAATTTATCCAGAACTAATAATGTCCAAATTGTCAACATGATACCGCTTTGTAGAGTAAAATTCAAGAATGATCGTAAGAATATTTCCATGAAAAGATATCTTGGATGAAGCGCAAATATCAAGGATATTCTACTAATTTCATGGAGTATAGAAGTCAAAACTTTAACCAACCGAGTATAATAAAGAATGGAATAACAAAAGAAATCACCATGCATGCGGTACTTCTCATGTAGATGTGTTATTCCAATGTAATAATAATAACGGAACCCAGTCCAAAAATTGCAACCGGCAGATTGTTCCAATAGAATAATAAAGACGGAACCAAACTCATGTAAAACACATAAACAAGATGTTCCAATGTAATAATAATAAAGATTTTAACCAGTCCTGTAAAACACATGCATGTGATGTTCCAATGTAATAATAAAAAGATTTTAACCAGTCCTATGTAAAACACATGCATGTGATGTTCCAATGTAATAATAATAAAGATTTTAAACCAGTCCGGTGTAAAACACACGCATGTGATGTTCCAATGTAATAATAGAAGAATGTCACCAAGTATAGGTAAACTCACAGATACAACAAAGTTATTCCAATGTAATAATAAGCAATGGAATAATAATAGTTCTCTCTTCATGAATAAGAAAGAATAACACCCCTTACATTAGTAGTAGATTGAATATCGCAAAAGTGTAGTAATAGAATACTCTTCTTCTTTCTCTCTCTTTCTCTATATACTTTCTCTCTATAGCTTGAATGAATTCGTGAAAATAATGAAGCACTAGGCCTCTATTTATAGAAGATTTCTAGCTTAGCACTTGAAATGTGAAAAGGCAAGTGGCTTGAATGACTTGTGATGTGAAAAGAAAAAATGGTTTGATACTCAGAATGTGAAACACAAAATTTTTTCGACGCCTATAATATGAAACGGCAAGTGGTTTGACGTCTAATATTAAATCGAAAACTACTATATAGGTAATTACTATTATAAAGGTAATTACTATTGATGAAGGTAATTACTATTGACGAAGAGAGACTCTTAGATGATGACATATGGGCCCCCCCATAAAATAACCAAACTTACCACAAATGTCTCATAATACTCTTTATATACATCAAGGATTGAATAAATATTACCACAAATCATTTTATTTTTAATCAACACATATTTAATCTTTCAACAATTATTAATCATTTATAACTTGTCGCCTCAATTATTGATTTAATAATATAACATATTATATGATGATAATCGTGACAATAATTGAATCAATAATATAAGAGATATGATGCGTAAAAATATCAGAGAGCAATAATTGAGTATAGTGAGTGAGTGACTTCTCACGTAAGCATCAATAATCAATACCGTGTGCTACTATGCAACCACGCCAGACATCGTATTTTTTACTACCGGTAGTTCAACAGCTTTTAACGGTAAAACCTCCGCCATTATTTTTTTATAAAGTATTTTTGTCGCTTTCAAATCCGACAATAATTCCGCTAGGGGTCCACTAATGATTGTGCCATTCGCATTTAATATTCCCCGACAAAAAGAATATTCCCCGACCAAACGAATATTTTATAACAACTTGCTTACTTTGCAAAATTTATAAATATTACCCACAACTATAACATTATATCAAATTTACTCCATAATATTCAAAAATAATATTTATAGAAAATTCATCTTTATTTATAAAAGTTGGGGTCTTACAACCTCCCCTTCTTATGAAATTTCACCCTCGAAATTAGGGTACGTACCTGGTATGTCGAAGAGGTAAGGATACCTTGATTTCATTTCAGATTCTAACTCCCAAGTCATTTCCTCAACATCGTGGTTTCTCCACAAAACTTTGACTTGAGGTATAACCTTGGAGCGTAGAATATGTTCCTTCTTATCCAAGATTTGAACAGAACCTCTTCATACGCCAAATCTTCCGCTATTTCGTCCTGGTTCTAACTCAATAATGTGGTTCGGTCTTTCACATATTTACGTAATATGGATATGTGAAAAACGCATGAACACGAGACATACTTGGCGGTAAAAGCGAGTCTATAGCCCACAGCTTCCTACTCGATCGAGGATTAAAATGGGCCGATGAATCGAGGATCGAGTTTTCCTCTCTTTTCCAAATCTCGTAACTCCTTTCCATGGAGCAACACGCAACAACACACGATCTCCTATATCGAATTCCACGCCCTTTCGATGAAGATCAACATAACTCTTTTGTCGATCTTGTGAGGTTTTTATACGTTGTTTGATCGTTTAATCTTTTTCAGTAGTCATACATACCAACTCCGGTCCCAACAACGTTGCTTCACCCACCTCATCCCAAAGATACCGAGAACGACACTTTCTTCCATACAACGCTTCAATGGAGCCATGCCAATACTTGCTTGATAACTCATTGTTGTTAGGAAAACTCCACCAATGGTAAGAACTTGTCCCAACTTCCCTTGAAATCAAGGACACAAAGTCTTAATAGATCTTCAAGAGTTTGAATAGTCCTCTCCGACTGTCCGTCCGTCTGAGGATGATATGCCGAGCTAAATCGTAAGTCTGTGCCCATAGCTTTTTGCAAACTAACCCAAAATCGTGAAGTGAATCTTGGGTCTCGATCAGAAACTATGGATACCGGCATACCATGCAGTCTTACAATCTCATTTATGTATATACGAGCAAGACGTTCAAGTGTATAAGTTTCTCGATTCCAGAAGAAATGAGCGACTTGGTCAATCTATCAACAATGACCCAAATCGCATCTATGCCTTGAGAAACCTTAGGAAGACCAAGAACGAAATCCATGGTAATGTGCTCCCACTTCCATTCTGAATTTCAAGTGGTTGCAATGGACCTTTTGGTACTTGATGCTCCGCTTTAACTCGTTGACAAGTTAGACACCTTGAGATAAACAGCGCTATCTCTCTCTTCATATTGCTCCACCAAAATGTATGACGAATATCATGATACATTTTGGTACTCCTGTGATGGATTGCAAACGGTGTTTGTGCGCCCATCATGATTTTATACTTTAAATCGTGGTCGTTAGAACACAAAGTCCGGAGTTGACTCAAGTATTCCTTCTTCATCGATTCTTGCTTCCCAGATAGCACCTTCTTGCACTTTCTTCCTCATACGCATAAGTTTCGTGTCTCAGAATTCGAGCGCCTTTAACTTTATCGATTAAAGTCGGTTCTACTCAGATATTCGCCATCATCACATGGGTCCCTGAGTCTTTAACTCTATCTCCATCCTTTGCAAGTCACACAAAATGGGCCTTTCATATGACAATATCGCACTCATACTTGCATATGATCTTCTACTCAATCGCGCGCCACCTACCACGCTCGCTTTTCCGTGATGGTATTGATGGTATGATCATAATCTTTCAATAGTTCAAGCCAACGTCGTTGTCGCATGTTGAGTTCCTTTTGAGTAAAGAAATATTTGAGGCTTTTATGATCCGTAAAGATCTCCACCTTCTCCCCATACAAGTAATGCCTCCAAATCTTTAGTGCGAAGACAATAGCTGCTAACTCTAGATCATGAGTAGGATAATTCCTCTCATATTCTTTGAGTTGTCTTGAGGCATAAAGCTATGACTTTTTCCATGTTGCATGAGAACACATCCCAACCTTTTGCCCAAGCATCATCAGAGATGACAAATCCTCCGAGCCGATGGTATTGTCGTAACAGTGCCGAAATGAGTCTCCTCTTGAGTTCTTGAAAACTCTTCTCACATTCTTCGCTCCAACCGAACTTTTGTATCTTTTCGAGTCACCGAAAGTCAATGGAGTAGCGATTCGAGAAAATCCTTCCACGAATCTCCGATAATAACCAAATTAAACCGAGAAAGCTACGTGACTTCTATTATCGATTTAGGTTGCTCCCAAATTTGAATTGCTTCAATCTTTCTTTGGTCAACAGATATTCCATGACTTGATACTACGTGCCCAAGGAATGCTACTTCCTCAAGCCGTAACTCAGATTTCTTCAACTTGGCATAAAGCTTGTATTCACGAAGCTTTTGGAGTGTCACCTCAAGTGTTGCTCATGATCTTCACGGCTTTTGAATAAATAAGGATGTCATCAATAAAGACGACCACAAAGTGATCCAAATATTCCTTGAATACTCGGTTCATCATATCCATGAAGGCAAAGAGAGCATTAGTCAATCCAAAGGACATGACTAGAATTCATAATGCCCGCATCGAGTTCTCGAAGCCGCCTTTGAATGTCATCGGTTCTAATCTTCAATTGGTGATATCCTAAATCGAAGATCAATCTTTGAAAAAGAATTTGGCTCCTTGCAATCGGGTCAAACACAGTCATCAATACGTGGCAATGGATACCTATTTTTGATGGTGACATGATTCAACTCCCGATAATCAATACAAAGTCGCATACTCCCATCTTTCTTCTTCACGAATATAAACAGAGCACCCCAAGGAGAAGTACTAGGATGAATAAAGCCAATGTTAACAATTCTCGCAGCTGGGTCTTTAACTCTTGAAGTTCAATAGAGCCATTCGATATGGGCTTTGGAAATGGGTTTTGTACCGTTTCAAGGTCGATACAAAATTCAATTTCACGCCGGGGGTAGGCCAGAAGTTCTTCGGGAATACGTCAGAAATTTATTAACAATAGAAATATCGCTCAAAACCGATTTATTTTTGTTTAAATCATGATATGAGCTAAGAAAGCTTGACATCCGCTTTTTTTCAATAAACGAATAGCTTTATGGCTTGAGATGACCGTGATTGATTTTAATGGTTTGGTCGCTTGAATTCGCATAATAGGTTGATTAGGAATATGAAAGCTAACAACCTTACGGAAATAATCAATTTTTGCATGATGAGTAGTTAACCAATCAATCCCTAGAATCACGTCAAATGCAAGTATTTTCAATGAAATAAGATCTACAGGTAATGTGAGGGTACCGATTTGAACCAAACAAGACTTATAAACAATGGATGTAATGAAGGTTTCTCCCAACGGAGTTTCCACAGATAAGTCAAAGTCTAATTTCTCCGGAGTCAAATTTAATCGATGAGCGCAAGTAGGAGAAATAAAAGAATGGGTAGAACCGGTATCAAATAAAGTATAGATTTCGTTAGAGTTTATGATAAGCTTACCCGTGATGACCTCATTCGGTTCCTTTCTTTCCGGGAGGTCACAACAAACGCCTCCTCAGACTACCGGCTTGACTTTTCTCGGGACGACCTTTGGTGCCTCCATCCTAGTCAATTTGTCTTCTATGAACGACAAAATCGGGCTAAGTGACCTTCTCTTCCACAATTATAACATGCTTTGACGGCATCGCATCAGCTTTGACCGATGTGTCCTCCCTCCGCATTTTGAAACATATGATAGGTGGTCGCTCTCCTTCCTTAACGACGGTGTTGGTGCCGACGCCTTTCCATCATCATTGAATCTCCTTCTCTTGAAATGTCCATTCTTATTGTTTTGGCCCGATTACCACCGGCGGTTACCATTTCGCCCGTTGATTCCTCCACGCTTGTTGTCACCGCTTCACGATCGCTCACCGGTATTATCATTTTGCCGGCCGCTTCTTTTTAGTTGCGTTGACTCACTATTATCGCTGCTTCCACTAATCGAGCCCTATTTACAACATCTCAATATAAACACGCTTTATGAGAAATAAGATGTCGACGTATCTCCTACTTCAAACCTCTTAAAAACATCCGTGTCATTCTCTCTTCATTATCCACCAAGTGGGACGCAAACCGAGATAACTCCACAAATTTAGCTTCTCAGATGCATGACCTGGGCCATATTGTTTTGTTCCAACTTGATAAACTCCACCTCCTTCATGTGACGAATACTTTCGAAAAGTATTTGTCGTTGAATGTTCTTGAACTTCTCCCAAGACATCTTCAAGACGGCAGTTGAGTACGCTTTTACCGATTCCCACCAAGAATCGCCTCCTCGCAACATAAAGGCGTGAAAGGGAACCTTTTGCTCCTCGAAAGCATCCCAAGACATCAAATATCTTGGTGATCTACTTTATCCATGCTTCCGCCATAAGTGGTTTTGGCTCTCCCTTAAACTCCGGTGGTCCCAGCCTTGAACTGCTTTAGCGGTGACCGCCGAGAGTTTCCAAAGTGTTTCCACCGCATTTTGGATAGAGCCGCTCTCATTGCTTGTTGCATGAATTGCATAAAGCCCCTGAACATTCATCATTCATCATTTGGTCAAGTTGTTGTTGTTTGTATGAGGATTGTCGCCTTCGATGCACATTATCCTCGATTATTGATATGTGGTGAATCAACTACGCTCAGTGCTCCATTGCTATTCTCAACATTCTCGGATGTCATTTTCAGATATCGCCACAAAACAAAGGTTAATTGACATGTAACATATTATCCCTAAATTCGAATCACCAATTAAATACCACATAAACTTAGGTAGGTCATACTAGCGAAGGAATTCCCGCCTCTCCTCCTAGTACTATTCTCACATCTTAGCCAGGATCATATCCCTAAGCTTTGATACCAACCGTGACGCCCCCAAAATTAGGTATACATCACCCATCTTGGGTCGCCGATACATGGTACAAAATTCAAATACAACTTACTAATACAACTGCCGTAGTACAATACGACAAAACATAACTGTGAGTTTGAATACAATTATTGTCTACTAGAGATTATACAAACTCAAAAGGAGTCCTCATTACAATTATTAACACACTATTTCACGTAATAGTGAGGACTACTAATGCTATCCTCTCGACCATCACTCCGCTCCCCGACTAGTCCCTCGCTATGTTCTCATTTCAAAGAGAACAAAGGAAAGAAAGGGTGAGCTCAACTAGCCCAAGAAGAAATATTACGACTAAGATAATGCGTAATAAATTATCGTTAGCCTTCAACAAAGTTAAAACCGATAAAATATAACAACATCAAGTTTAACTCAGCATGAACAAAGCAATCCATTAAAAGAGTCAAGTAGAGAATAAAATCTACTATCTTTTATGATTTATAAGGTTTTTCATGACTTTTATCGCTGGGACTCAGCTTAATAAATAATCCACATCATCGAATCACCCATGCACTACGACCAAGGATATTCTTTAGTATCACGACCACAAATTATCCATGCACTACAGCCAAGGACATTCGTGTATTCATTAATGGTCATGATCATGCCAACAACTGTCCATCAATGCACTACGGGCCAATGATAACTTTTACCACATCATTTGTAACATTACTACCATGATTACAATCAATAATCCTCGTCATAATCATACCAAGTCCATCTATGCACTACACAAAGCCACGATGACTTTCAACATAATATAAATATGAGGATGATGACAATGATATAAGAATTCAATAAAACAAGTTCAAGAATTAATTTATCCAGAACTAATAATGTCCAAATTGTCAACATGATACTTGCTTTGTAGAGTAAAATTCAAGAATGATCAGAAGAATATTTCCATGAAAAGATATGGATGAAGCGCAAATATCAAGGATATTCTACTAATTTCATGGAGTATAGAAGTCAAAACTTTAACCAACCGAGTATAATAAAGAATGGAATAACAAAAGAAATCACCATGCATGCGGTACCATCATTGTAGACAGACAAAGTTATTCCAACAGTAATAATAATAACGGAACCAAGTCGTGCAAAAATTGCAACCGACAGATGTTCCAATGTAATAATAAAGACGAACCAGTCCGTGTAAAACACATGCATGTGATGTTCCAATGTAATAATAATAATGATTCCAGTAAAATACATAATATGTTCCAATGTAATAATAATAAAGATTTTAACCAGTCCTGTAAAACACATGCATGTGATGTTCCAATGAATAATAGAAGAATGTCACCAAGTATAGGGTAAATAAACATACAAAGTTATTCCAATGTAATAATAAGAAATGGAATAACAACAGTTCTCTTCATGAATAAGAAAAGAATAACACCCCTTACATTAGTAGTAGATTGAATATTTACAGAGAGTGTAGTAATAACATAATACTCTTCTTCTCTCTCTTCTTCTCTCTATACTTTCTCTCTCTATAGCTTGAATGAATTCGTGAAAAATAATGAAGCATTAGGCCTCTATTTATAGAAGATTTCTACCTTAGCACTTGAAATGTGAAAAGGCAAGTGGCTCGATTTAATCGGTGATGTGAAAAAAAGAAAAGTGGTTTGACGCTTTGTAATGTGAAACGACAATTGGTTCGACGCAGTAATGTAAAATATGAAACTATAAAGTGGTTTGACGTCTAAAATAAAGGTAATTACTATTGATGAAGGTAATTACTATTGATGAAGGTAATTACTAATTAAGGTAATTACTATCGACGAAGAGACTCTTAGATGATGACATATATGGCCCCCCCCCAAAATAAACAAACTTACCACAAACGCCTCATAATAGACTTTTATATACATCAAGGATTGAATAAATATTACCACAAATCATTTTATTTTTAATCAACACATATTTAATCTTTCAACAATTATTAATCATTTATAACTTGTCGCCTCAATTATTGATTTAATAATATAACATATTATATGATGATAATCGTGACAATAATTGAATCAATAATATAAGAGATATGATGCAAAGAATTATCGTAGCAATAATTGAATCAGTATAAATGAGTGACTTCTCACGTAAGCATCAATAATCAATACCGTGTGCTACTATATGCAACCACATATTCACATCGCATTTTTTTACTACCGGGTAGTTCAACAGCTTTTAACGGTAACACCTCCGCCGTTATTTTCATAAAGTATTTTTGTTATTTCTCAATCCGACAATAATTCCGTTGTGGGGTCCACTAATGATTGTGTCGTCGTCGTATAAATATTCCCCGATAAAAAGAATATTCCCCACCAAACGAATATTTTATAACAACTTGCTTACTTTTGCAAAATTTATAAATATTACCCACAACTATAACATTATATCAAATTTACTCCATAATATTCAAAAATAATATTTATAGAAAATTCATCTTTATTTATAAAAGTTGGGGTCTAACGGAAATAAAAACCAACAATCTTTTGCAAATCATCCTTAAAGAATTACACAAATTGAAAGAATGAAGAAGAAGAAAACTCTATGTGAAAATCTTCCAAGCTCCTCTTTACTCCTTGCGCAGCCTCCAATTATGTATGATAAGATCCCTAATTTCAGCACTTTACTTAGTCAACGGATGGTCAACACGCTTTCTCTGGTCAATCGAGATTTCGCCTTTCAAGCGCCGATTAATAAGGATAGAGCCCAATATGGACATAAACTAACTGTTATCCCTTTTTTAGTTCAAATTCCTCCAAATGTTTTTATAGCTCCCAAACCTACAAATCAAAACATAAACACAGTAAAAATGCTACTAAAAGACTCGAGAATACACAAATCTAAGCTCAAGTATATCCGATTCATGGGTATATTACCCAATCATCAAATACCCCCAAACTTAAATCGTTGCGTGTCCTCAAGCAACAAAACACAAACAACACGAAAAACTAAACATCGTGCAAATGCAAACAATCTATATGTTCTTAATTTCAACAATTCAATAGCTCACGTATATCCACAGGCCTCAGAAAAATCACAAAAACATGTTAATACATCATGTTAACGCAGATCAATAATATCCCAATAATCAATGAATCCAAATCTATTATTACTGATATTGTGAGTGTGTGTCTTCAACAACCATGCTAACCAATGAACATCAAAATATGAAAGATAATAAAGTTCTTAATAGGCATCATACAATTTCAACCCGAGAACTCATCAAATACACTTGATTCAACTAAAATTGAACAATCGCCAAAATCCAGGTGTCAAAATGGAATACTTATGCTCTTTTTTTCTTTTTCGGGGGGCTTTTTGCACTTTTCCCGCTTTATTATATATATATATATATATATATATATATTTCTCATGACTATGCAGTGTCTTATTCCCTTAGGCTTTTCAGTGTTACCTTAACGAGCTTTCAACCAACGACTCCCAAGCCATTAAGACCTTAGGGCGCTAGGTGTAGAGACAATCCCCTCGGGCTTACTTACTCGAGTAACAAAGGCCACAAAACTAGACAAGCATGCCACGGTGTTTATTATTATTATTTATTTATTTATTTACTTTTTTAAAGCTTATATACTCCAAATATTTTTTCCCCAAATTTGAGTTCATATCTAAATTCAGTCTTCACTAGCTTTTTAACTTGTTCCTTTATTTCACTAGCATTCATCCTTTAGGACTCTATTATCTATCCATTTAAACTATCAAAGCCAACATGGTCATTTTTTTTCAAAATGTGTTATCCTTATAATATCAGTGTCAAACAGATGAAGATTTAAATCATGTCAAGAAAATTATATCACTGACTCAACAATCCTTACTAGACTTGTTCATGCAATTCTAATTTCTTTATTGGCCCCCAAATATACGTACTATCAAAAGTTGGAATTAATATGCAATCCTAAATGCAACATTAATAACAATCAAAGCATCCACAAACTATTAACAATCACAATCTACTAATGCAAATAAAAATAAACTACCCCCAAACTTATCTAGAGCAATGTCCTCGTGCGAAAAATAAGGCAAAATAAAACAGAGGACTTCCCTGACGAGCTTATTCCTCGGGTGGAGCATCTTCGTCCTCGCTCATCTCTAGATCGGAAGGGGGAAACACTGGCAAAATAGGAGCAGTAGGGAACTGGCTAAGGATAACGCCTGGGTACAGTTGAGCGTTCAGGGCATTCTGTGTAGCAAATTGATCCACCAAGTACTTGTAGATCACGTCTTGACGTTCAGACAAACGGACATTCTGGGACTCTAGGTTGCAGAACCAGCCGTCAATTTCTTGTTGGATAGCTTCATGAACTACACCATGATAAGCTGCTATCGAAGGACCATAAGTAGGTGGAGCTTGCGGTGGTGGAGCTTGAGAAGCTTCAACTTGGGGAATTATGAAACCTAATCCCCTAGGTGATTTTCCCCACATGTCCATACTTTATACCTACTGATCAACTTGTGGTCCAACACGGGCATAAGTGTGACGCCCCCAAAATTAGGTATACATCACCCATTCTAAGTCGTAAGATACATGGTACAAAAATCAAATACAACTTCTTTTATACAACTATTGAGCTGTCGTATAGAATACGACCACAATTAAATATGAGTTTTAATACAAATGTATGTAACTTTCATGGTACCTCGACCACAACCTTACAATGGTACTTTTACATAAAAGTACAGTCAAAAATTGTTTTAGAAACTAAAATCTTTGGGAAGTGCTCAAGGAAACCTTCGTACATGGGAGGCCATGCGTCCAGGTTATGATAGATATCATATGTCCACGTAATTATCCTCGGTCAACCCAAAAGTCCCCAAAGAAAAAACAAGAAGATTATTATCATCTTCTTTCCAATGGTAAGTCTTCTCTTGACATATAATTATCTCTCCGTTGTCTCCAAGTGAAAATTATATTTCAAAAATACTCCAAGATCATATAGGTAGTGCTCGTAGATATACTCAAAGAAGTGGATGTGCACAACCATGTCTTATGATAACACGAGGTTGTATGTCATTAGACATCTTATATGATAGTGGCAAAAACACCCTTCTAACGTTGGGTTCGCCTCACCCTATATGATTCACCAAATATAACTACTAAATGGTGTATAGAATACAACACACTTTTCTATACTGTTTAGGGAGAACCTCCACAGCTAGAGACCACCGTTCTAATCCTCTTAATACCCCGCCGCCACCCAACTACAATCTTATTACCCTAAAGGAATTGTGAAGCGTATGGAGCACAACTAGCCCAGTAAAGAATATCATGACTAAAGATAATTAAATTATCAATAGCTTTCATCAATAATAAATCAGAGATTTAGAACATATGACAGAAAATAAAACTTTTCAACCATAGTTGCAGCGGAACGAGCAATCCTTTAGAAGAGTCAAATAGACCATAAGGTCTATTATCTTCTCTATTTTAAAAGTCCACCAATAATATTTAATCCGTAACATCAATCAACAATTCCGCCCACGATCATGTGAATAACTCATAATCACAATTGTGATTCTAAATTCCTCTTCGCACTAGACGAAGATAATTTTCATCACCAAACATAAAAATTATGGTTATACCAAATCACAATTCCTCGCTTTCGTATCATTAAATCATCTTTGCACTACGACCAAAGATATTCATTATTATCACATCCATGAATTAATATTTCATTCTACGAGACTCAAATTTCAATAATTAATCCACATCATCGAATCATCCATGCACTACAAAATGAAGATATATCTTTAGTATCACGACCACGAATTATCCATGCACTACTACCAAAGATAATCGTGTTTTCATCAACTGTCTTGATCATGCCATAAAATAATTCATCTTTGCACTACGGCCAAAGAGAATCCATAGCCATAATCATACCAAAAACTGTCCATCAATGCACTACGGGCCAATGAGGACTTTTTCCACATCATTTGTAACATTACGGTTATGATTATACCGAATAATCCTCGGTCATAATCATACCAAGTTCATCTATGCACTACAGCCACGAGATTTACTTTCAACATAATATAAGCATGAGGATGATGACAATATTATAAGCATTAGTCAAACTAAATCAAGGATAAATATTAAAGACTTTAAATTTATCTAAACATTATCAATCACTTAATAAAATCATAATCTAATATTGTTAATATTATAACAATATTTTAATCACTCGTTAAACTTATAAACAATTTAATTTAATTGTTTACACTTTTTCAAATAATGCATTTAATCATTCAAAATGCCATACTCATAAGATTTCATCACCATTAATCAATTTACTCATCAAAATCAGATATACCTTATATAGGATTTTCAAGCCATAAAATCCTATTTATCAATTTTTCAACTTCACATAACATATTTAATTCATATGTTCATAACTAAATCATTTTCATGAAAAATAACAAATCAATCCCAAAAATTATTCTTTTCTGGGATTAAGCAGAATATAGTCCCATATTGAACATATATTTTTCTCAGAATTTTTAAAATTCATTTACTATTTTTCAAAAATCAATTTCTAATTAATTCCTTAAGAAATTAGCTACCTTAAGGTTAACTCCAGAAATTTTCAAATCTTGGCAGGATCTTACACATGTTAACGTGAGCTTCCATTTTAAATTTCATGGTCATCGAAGTTATAGAACTCCGGTTATAACGTTTTCCGTCAGAAAAATCTAAATATTGAAATGGTCATAACTTGCTCATTTTTAGTCGGAATGAGCTCATTTTTGGACAGGAGGTACTTTATACCATATATTTGCATGTCCCAAAAGGCCAAAATTTATTTCACAAGCTAAGTGGCCAAAAATGCCCTTTTAAAATTTTGGATAGTAGCCTTTTTGGAAATTTCGGTTTTTGACTCCTTTGCTAAAATTAGTCCACACGAAAATCTACAACACTTTTTCTAGTGATTCCACTTGGATAAGTTAGAAAACTCATAGATCTAACTCTTGAACTTGACCACACTCAAAAATTCGAAATATAATTGGAGATATGGTTAATTGAATTTCATACTCCATTTTTACCAAAATCTGATTTTCAACCCTTTGTGATTTTTATGAAACTTTCATGTTTTCACATAATAACCAACATAACTCATCATGACAATGACATAATAATTCAATAAAAACAAGTTCAAGAATAAGTTTTAAAGATTTATAAGTTAATTTCTGAACTCAATAACGTCCAAATTGTCAACATGATATTACTTTGTGGAGTAAAATTCAAGAATGCTAAGAAAAATATTTCCATGAAAAGATACTGGATGACGCGCAAATATCAAGGATATTCCAGTAATTTCATGGAGTATAGAAGTCAATGTTTTAACCAACTGAGTATAATAAAGAATGGAATAACAAAAGAAATCACCAGGCATGCGATAGATCCAGACAGTGCAAAGTTATTCCAATGTAATAATAAATAACGGAACCAGTGTCCGCGTAAACCCATCGATGTGATATTCCAATAGAATAATAATAAAGGATGGAACCGTGTCCCATGTAAAATGCATGTATAGGATATTCCAATGTAATAATAAAGATCGGAACCAATCCAGAGAAAATGCATGAGATAGGATATTCCAACATTATAATAAAGAATGAAATAACGTAAGAATTTCACCAAGTATATGGTAGCAGCATATACATGTTATTCCAAATGTAATAATAAATAATGGAATAATGTAAGTTCTCTTCATGAATACAAAAGAAATAATACCCTTTACCGTAAAAGAAACTGAATATAAGAGTAGGGAAGTAGCAGAATACTTTTCTATTGTTTCTCTATAATTTCTCTCTAGAGTTTCAGTGAATTCGTAAGAAATAATGAAGGAATGAGCTTCTATTTATAGAAGAATGGACTGCATAATAACTAATTCATGAACGGTCTAGATTGATTTACTTTTAAACGGATAGTCCATATTGGTTTACTATTAAAACTTAAAGTAACGGTCCATACTGATTTACTATTAAAACTTTAAACCAGCGATCCATATTGATTTACTATTATAACTATCCACCAGCGGTCCATATTGATTTACTATTATATCTTCAACCAACGGTCCTAAAAATTAGCACATCACCTCATGGACTAATATTTTACCTAAAAATAATTTGGACCGAAAAGAAATATATTTTACGGGTGAATAGTACTCTGTGAATAGTAATTCGTGAATAGTAACTCATGAATAGTAACTCGTGAATAGTAACTCGTGAATAGTAACTCATGAATAGTAACTCATGAATAGTAACTCGTTAATAGTAACTCGTGATTAGTAACTCGTGAATAATAACTCATGAATAGTAACTCGTGAATAGTAACTCGTGAATAGTAACTCGTGAATAGTACTCTGACACAAAAAGTGTCCCGAATACCCGATTGAACAATACTGAGTGACTTCTCACATAAGCATCAATAATCAATACCGTACTACTATGCAACCACGCCAGACATCGCATTTTTTAACACCGGGTGTTTCAACAATTAACAAGAAAACTTCCGTCGTTATTTTCATAAAAAGTATTTTTGTCGCTTTCTCAATCCGACAATAATTCATTGTAGGGGTCCACTAATGATTGTCTGTCGCATTTAAATATTCCCCGACAAAAAGAATATTCCCCGACTAATCGAATATTTTATATCAACTTGCTTACTTTGCAAAAAAAAAATTCCACATATTACCCTTAACTTTAAACTTTTATCAATTTAACTATTTACCAAAATAGAAAATTGAATACTTTTATTTCATAAAATCTGGGGTCTGACAATAGGCGTTTGGATCATCTCATTAGATTTCCATTTGACTCTAAACTTAGCACACAAAACGCAGATGAGAGACGGATGGGGTAAACCTCCAGTGGTTCCTCCTCGAGATGCTCGGAGAATGGACTACTGAATGACGTGACCGACATCTATTTGCTAGCCTTGAATAATGGAATATAGCAGCACCGCTCTTTCTTTGGTGACATGGGTCACATGTGTGCATGGCATGAGCTTGGCACAGATAAAGGCATACCACGCCTTCCCATATAGACTGACGTGAGAATGCGGGATGGTCATGCTACCACGTTCATGCACTGTCCATGTGGTGCCCGGTTGGCAAAGCTCACGTATTATTTTCTCATAGTCTGGACCTTGACTTAGAAGACCGGCATACTCATCGTTAAGATCCTCCAAATTCAGTTGATAACACCCATTTATGTCTTCTTCTCCGATTTCCACGATTTTTCCCCTCACAAACACTCCATAGTGATCGTGCTCTGAAACATTGGCATAGAATTCTTTCACGACTGCAATCACTGCCAGGTCAGGTTATTCGGTTAGGGAGAACCAGTTTCTTTTAGCAATCATCACCGCTATTTCTCCATCCTTGGTTTGATTGGGCCTCAAACCACGTTCGGGAATGAGAGAGCGGGTTGCCATCTTATTGTAGCGATCTTGGGTGTCGGTACTCACAAACCGGAGGCTATCAAATCTGGGTTGGGCTGACGCTGTCCCAGACCCATCTCCGCGTTGACGCTTCGTTGCCATGTAAAAATTCTGCAAAAATCGCATATAGAGGAATTAGAATTGAATGTAAAGCAAATTGGGGCATATATGCCCATAACACTGCCCCCAAACTTCGAAATGATCAAACCTTATGTGTTACGAATTGGAGTTTGGAGAATCATATAGTATTATGGGACACAAAGTTAACCACGTAGGCGTAATTTATAGACAACATGCACAATTTGCAAAAGCAACACAAGTTACGCGTACAAGGGTATCGTGTATAGTAATGTGATCCAACGTATGTCTCCAAGCAGTATAGCCCCTCACAACAATGATATAAAAGTTTAGCAAGTGAATTCAGTGTGTGGGAATGGTGTAGTGTGAATTGAATAAAAAATAATTCGGTTTAGGCATAATATCGAACACTTTATGGGCAGTTTATACTTTTCTTTGAACATTCCCAATTGTCTAGTAATTCACCTTCCTATCATTCGATCTCCTTATATGCATGCAATCTCAATCAACGGAAGTCACATACATACAATATGGGATGTCCAAAATCAGAATATTGAAAATTTTTTCTTAAGATGTAGGAGAATGTAGATCAAGATGATTATTAACTCACCAATCGCACCATTAGCAAGGTTTTGCTTCACAATAATATGAATGTAATGCAAGACATACCTTTGAAGATGAACGTGAGAGATGAAAATCACGGAACACAGTGATCACTGAAAACAAGATATGAAGTTGTGTCTCGAGTTATGCAGATATCCACTATCCAAGTTTCGGTTACCTTATGAGAATATTAGAGACGTGTGAAAGCTAATTGAAGAGAAAATTTTAAAAGAGGAGAAGTGTAACCGTTCAACAGTTATGCCTCTGTAGGACTCTTAATATCCATCGCAGCGCCGGGGCGCTAGATTATATACAGTACAGAGCCTCGGGGCGCTAGTCAACATGTCCTGGGTCAAAGTCTCAGCGCCGGGGCGCTGTGAGAGTACATGATTGGAGCGCCGGGGCGCTAGGCAATAGTGTATGTTGAGCGTCTTGAGCGCCAGGGCGCTGTAATTGTATTGAAATCCAGCGCCGGGGCGCTGAGGGTATGTGCTAGATTCTGATGGCATGTGCCGGGGCGCTGATCAAAATACTCCTTATGTCATTTACTGTTCATCTTGCAACTGTGGTGGGTATAAAATAGACAGATATTATGCATATTGTATAACTAAATGAATAATAATAAATAAAAAATTAAAAATTAAAATTAAAATAAAATAAAAATTAAAATAAATAAAAGTAACAATAGTTTTAATGAGGGGAATTGAAATAAAATAAAATAAATGGGGTTGCCTCCCTAAAGCGCTTGGTTTCCAATCATCAGCCGACTTTGCTGGCGTACTCAGTTGTCCATTGGTTTGGAGAGGTACATGACCGAGGATTGATGTTCGATGGGTCCACTCTAGTAATGTTTAAGTCGTTGACCGTTTACCTTCAATTTTCGTTTTGAATTTGGTTCTTCGACCTCAATGTTTCCGTGTGGAGCGACAGATATAATCATGAATGGCCCGGACCACCGGGATTTCAATTTCCCAGGGAATAACCGCAAGCGTGAGTTGAACAGTAATACTTGCTGGGCCGGTTCAAATGTTCGATCGAGAATTTTCTTATCATGCCAGGCTTTGACTTTCTCCTTATAGAGTTTTGCATTTTCATACGCATTGAACTAGAATTCGTCCATCTCGTTCAACTGAAGTAACCTTTTCTCACCGACTGCTTGTAGATCGAAGTTATGTTTTCGTATGGCCCAGTGTGCCTTGTGTTCTAGCTCAACCGGGAGGTGACATGCTTTTTTGTATACCATCTGATAAGTTGACATGCCGATAGGATTCTTATATGCTATTCGATATGCCCATAGAGCATCGTCAAGACGCAAGGACCAATCTTTTCGTGACGGATTGACCACTTTTTCCAGAATTCGCTTGACCTCCCTATTAGAGACCTCTGCTTGACCATTGGTTTGGGGATGATACGCTGCAGCAATTTTATGACGAACCCCATATTTTGTGAGCAACTTTGTGAATTGTTTATTGCAGAAGTGAGTCCCCTCATCACTTATTATCGCTCTCGATGTCCTAAATCGTGTGAAAATGTTTTTCTTTAAGAATCGAAGAACAACGTTGGCATCATTCATAGGTAAAGCTGCGGCTTCTACCCATTTGGAAACGTAATCTACTGCCAACAGAATGTATTTATTATTGAAAGAGGATGGGAAAGGTCCCATAAAGTCGATTCCCCACACGTCAAACAGTTCAACCTCAAAAATTATATTTAGTGGCATTTCATTACGCTTGGAGATTTTACCTACGCGTTGGCACCTATCACACTTCAGCACATAGAGGTATCTTTGAATAGAGAAGGCCAAAAAAATCCCAATTGTAGCACTTTTGTTGTTGTTCGATCGCCGGAATAATGACCTCCGTAATCTGAGGAGTGGCAATGGCCTAATATGCTGTCCATTTCTTCATGAGGCACACAACGTCTTATCATTTAATCTGCAAGCCTTAAATGCGAAATGGTTCATCCCAATAGTATTGCTTCACATCGTGGAGGAACTTCTTTCGTTGCTGTGAGGTCAAATCCGGTGGTAACACTTTGGCAACCACGTAATTCACATAGTCAGCATACCAAGGCAATATTGTGGTTACTCAAAATAGTTGTTCATCTAGAAATTTTTCATTAATTAATATGTTGTCTTCTTTCTGTACCTCCGCATTTTCCAACCGAGAAAGATGATCTGCCACCTGATTTTCGGTACCTTTTCTGTCCCGGATCTCCAGATCAAATTCTTGTAACAATAGTACCCATCAGTATTAATCATGGCTTGGCATCCTTCTTCTCAATCGAGATATTTAATGGCGTAATGATCGGTGTAGACAATTACCTTGGTCCCAATGAGATATGCTTTGAATTTGTCGAAGGAAAACACAACCGCAAGTAACTCTTTTTCTATTGGTTGTGTAGTTCAATTGGGCATCCGCCAACGCCTTCTTTGGAGTAGTAGATAGTGAAAAATCTTGTCGTGGCGTTGTCCCAACATCGCCCCCCACTACGTAATCACTAGCGTCACACATTAATTCGAATGGTAAAGACCAACCGGGTGCCACAATAATTGGAACAAAGACCAATTTCTTCTTTAATACCTCAAATGCCTCGATACATGACTGATCCATCTTGAACCGTGCATCTTTCTCCAAGAGGGAACATAAAGGTTTCGAGATTTTGAAAAATCTTTAATGAAGCGTCTGTAGAAACCCGCATGTCCCAAGAAGCTCGATTCCCTTTACGTGATGATGGAGGAGGCAGTTTCTCAATTGTCTCAATCTTTGCTCTATCCACCTCTAATCTGGATGCAGAAACCTTATGCCCAAGAATAATCCCCTCTTGCACCATAAAGTGACATTTTTTCCAGTTAAGCACCAGGTTAGTATCCACGCATCATTTCAACACTAAAATCAGATTCTTCAAACATAAGTCAAAACTATCACCGAACACAGAGAAGTCATCCATAAATACCTCCAAATTATGTTCGACCATATCGGATAAGATCGCCATCATGCATCGTTGAAAGGTTGCCGGCGCATTACATAAACCAAAAGACATACGTCGGAATGCAAACGTACCGTATGGACATGTGAACGTGGTTTTTTCTTGATCTTCTGGAGCTATTGCAATTTGATTATACCCGGAATATCCATCCAGTAGACAGTAGAATTGATGTCTCGCTAACCTGTCCAACATCTGATCAATGAACGACAAGGAAAAGTGATCCTTGCGTGTGGCTTTATTTAACTTACGGTAATCCATACATACTCTCCAGCCTGTAACGGTTCTAGTAGGGATGAGCTCATTAGCTTCATTCTTCACCACTATTATACCCCCTTTCTTTGGTACGCACTGTACATGACTTACCCACGAACTGTCTGGATTGGGTAAATAATATCGGCATCAAACCATTTTTTAATCTCCTTTTTCACCACATCTTTCATAATGGGGTTTAGCCTTCTTTGCATCTCAATGGTTTGTTTTGACCCCTCTTCCATTAAAATCTTGTGCATACAGAAAGATGGGCTAATACCTCGAATATCCGCTATAGTCCACCCAATTGCTGTTTTGAACTCTCGCAGAACCCATAGCAGTTTTTCCTTTTGTGTGTTAGTTAATTCCGTCAAAACAATCACTAGTAAGGTGTCATCTTTTCCCAAATAAGCATACTGCAGATGAGAGGGTAGTGGCTTTAATTCCAACACCGGTGGCTCTTCTATTGAGGGTTTACACTTTTTACCTTCCGTTTCGGGCCTATCAAGGGTGTCGAATGGTTGATTGTTTTTCCGGTAAAACGATGATGTATCTAGCCATTTGATCTGCTCAATGTCCTTATCAATACCATAGTCGTCTATTCCAAACAACATGGATTCTATCGGGTCCTCTGAGTAATTGCCGCAGAACTTGTGATTAACTAATTCATCCATTAAATCCACCCGCAAACACTCACCTTTTTCCTTCGGATAAGACATCGACGTAAATACATTAAAGGTGACCTGTTGATCTTCAACTCGTATCATCAATTCTCCTTTCTATACGTCAATCAATGTTCTCCCCGTTGCTAAAAATGGTCGCCCGAGAATGATGGGAATTTCCTTATCTGCTTCACAATCCAAGATAACGAAATCTGCTAGGAAGATGAATTTATCCACCTTTACTAATTTGTCTTCAACGATACCTCGTGGATATGTAACTGATCGGTCAGCCAACAATAAACTGATATTTGTCAGTTTTGGTGCCTTGAGTCCAAACTGACTGTAGACTGATAATGGCATCAAATTTATACTGGCCCCCAAATCACACAATGCTCTCCCCGAAAACTGGTTACCAATGTCGCACGGAATAATAAAACTACCTGGATCTTTTAACTTCAGAGACAACTTGTTCTGGATAATTGCGTTGCATTCTTCGGTTATCGCTACTGTTTCAAAATCACCCAATTTCCTTTTCTTTGACAACACATCCTTCATGAACTTAGCGTAGCTCGGCATTTGTTCTAAAGCTTCAGCAAATGGGATGTTGATATGAAATTTTTTGAAAAATTCCAAAAATCTTGAAAACTGCTTATCTAACTTGGATTTTTGAAACCTCTGCAGATACGGTATGGACAGCATTGTGATAGTCGGTTCTGGTGCATTCTGCTCTACGATCTCATCTTTATGTTTCTCGATTTCCACAACTTCTTCTGTTTCATCTGTTGCTTTGTCCCCCTTTTCCTTATCCTTAACTGTTTCTTGCAAATCCTTCCCACTGCGTAAAGTTACAGCCTTGCAATGCTCGTTTCGGCCCTGATTTATTTTTGTATCATTAGGGAGTGTTCCTTGTGGACGATTGTTCAATGCATGTGCTATTTATCCCACTTGATTTTCCAAATTCTTTATCGATGCACCTTGGCTTTGCATATTCAACTCTACTTGATTCATTTTTTTGTCTTGTTCTTCGTTCCTTTTGTCAGAAGCTCTAATGAATTTTTCCAAGGCTTCTTCTAAACTTGATTTCCTCTCTGGTTGTTGTTGAGTCTGATTTTGAAATCCGAAGGTGTTTTGTTTTCTAGGTGCTTGAGCTGAAGCTTGATTATTACTCCATGAAAACCCCGGATGATTTCTCCAACCTGGATTATATGAATTTTGAGTCGGATACGGTTGCGTTGAGCGATTATAGCTCCCTACGAACTGAGCTGATTTAGAATTTATGGCATATTGATCCGTAGCATGACCCCCAACACATAATTCATAAACCATCGCTACCTGGTGTGTGGATTGTGGATGCCATATTTCCATTTGCTTAGCCATTGCGGCTACTTGTCTTTATTAATGTTGTCATCGCATCCACTTCAAACTTTCCCGAAGACCTCAAATTTTTTAAATAAAAGGAATTTCCTTTATTTATTATTTTGAAATAGTAAGGGTTGATTTGATTAATGTGATAGTTATGGGTAAAATACGCAAATATTTCAAAATAAGCAAGTGGTTATAAAATATTCATTTTTGTTTGGAATATTCGTTTCGTCGTGGAATATTCGTATCGTTTGGGAATATTCGTATTTACGGGAATATTCAGCAACGCAAATGTGTGGGCCCCATAACTAAAAGCGATCGATGAGGAAAACGACAAAGTTTGGGTGGTTATAAATAACTACAGTAGTTGTTACCAAGTAAGATCGTTGAATACCCGCGTTAAAATACACGTAATACGCTGCGGTCGCACAAAGAAGACACCAGATTGCATAAAGATTGTTGAATTATCGATCCTACGTAAGATGGCACTACTCAATAATTTTCACAAAGAGTTATCGCTCAATATTTTATTTTATCGATTCAATAATTGTCATATTGATATTTTATATTATCATTGTTCAATAATTGTCACCGCACAAGATTTCCCATTATCGATCAATAATTCATATTATTTGAATAATATTATTAGATAACATTATTGGCAATGTCTAGAAAGTTCTGCTTTCTAAGGAGAGGTTTGGTCACCTAATCATGCCACCAAGAAGTGAGAGAGATCCTTATCGAAAGCCCCTCTTCCCGGAACTACCGTCATTATAAATGTGATTCTCGTAATATTATTTGTGAATAATTAATTATCGATTCATATGATAAGGAAATATTTATTTTATATGAATATAAATGATGGATTTATTTATGTGGTTATTAATGAAGGAATTAATGTTGAGGTGTTTTATCAAGATTTTATCTGATCGAGGTATTAAAAATCAAATCGTGGGTTTTAGATATATCATGGGTTATAATTTTTAATCCGACCGCTGATTGTGGTAATTTTTGGGTATGTTATACATACATAAGTTGAGTATATGTCCACAAATTTTGAACCGTTAAAATGCACGAATGATTTGTTGTGAATTTTAAGAGGTGTCTGATTCTAAATTAGGTTTATAATTGATTTTGGTGGAAAATTTAGAATTGAGGGGCCCCACTTGTGGTTGGTGAAAAATGTGCTGAATTTTATTTCAAATGTGGTGGGTGGCAATAGTAGCAGTGTAAAGCCATCGTAGTAGTGTGTCAAGTCCGCTTTACGGCTAACAACATTTTCCTATAAATAGAGGGCTGTTAGAATTGAAAATCACACCGTAAACAAAGTTTTCTTTCTCTCTCTATATTATCGAGCGATTTTGTGAGTATTTAGATACTTTGAGAGTTGTTGTCAAAGATAAGTTTCATTCAAAGATCACTTCCGACCTTTCCTTCCGGCAATCGATTCTTTCGAGGTAAGGGATGTTATTTTCTTCTCAAATGATATTAATTCTTCAATATCATTACGTCAAATATCGGTCCGTACTTTTTATCAAATTTGAACTTTTTCATGCTCTGGGTTACTATTCATGAGTTACTATTCACGAAGTTACTATTCATTCAGTTACTATTCACGAGTTACTATTCACGAGTACTATTCATGAAGCGTGAAAATGTTTTTTTTGTGGAATTTCTATCTTTTGTGTTTGAGTTACTATTCACGATACTAAGACTATTCACGATACCACACTATTCACGATAATACTAAGACTATTCAATCAAAAAATAAAATTTTTCTTTTCGTCTAAAATATCTATTCGGATACTAGCTTTGATCAGATCCATGTTTTGATCATTCTCAATTTTACACCACTACGATTATTTTTGAGGTATTTTTGACGGGATAAAACAAAAGTACTAACCTTAATCCTTAATCCTTAATCCTTTCATTTTGTTTCACCGGATTCGCTTTTTAAAAATATTTTTCATCATCCTCGCCTTAAATGATGATATTATTGAATATCTTCGGCCCAGTAGTAGTAAAAAGATGAATGATTTTTCAAGAATATCTTTGGCCCAGAAAAAGAATGATAGATGTTTAAATGAATGAATGAATCGACCGATCGATGAATATCTTTGGCCTTTAGTGCAAAAAGATGAACGTGTTTAAATGAATACGACCGATCGATGAATATCTTTGGCCTTTAGTGCAAAGATGAACAAAAGTTGAGATGAATACGACCGATTGATGAATATCTTCGGCCTGAGAGCAAAAGATGAATATTTGATTTGAGATGAATATCGATTGATGTTACAGTTGATAAAAAATATCGATGATGGACCGTTAAATTCATAGATTATAGTAGATTTCATTCTCTACGAACTCTTCTATGAATTATTATTTCACCATGCGAATATTGATCCAAACTTGTCATTTATCAGATTCTATCGATTTTTCCTCGCTGAGACTAACGATAATTTGTTGTATATTATCTTAGTCATAACATTCTTTATCGGGCTAGTCGAGCTCACCCTTTTCCTTGTTGTTCCATTTTTCTTCTCGTGAGGCGAGAATGTAATGAAGTAGTACTAGCTCTGTAATGGAAATGAAGGTTCTAGAGAGAGTTGTTTAGTAGTCCTCACCATTATTGTAAAAATAATGTATCAATAAATGTGATGAGGATTTATTTGAGTATAAATATTGTCTGTAAGATAATATTTGTATTTAAACTCACGCTTTATTGTTGTGATATAATAAAGTAGTTGTTTTCGCATCATTTGCATTTGTATTTGGCACTCGTAATGGGTCGATGGAATGGACCTATTTTGGGGTCGCCACAATGGTATCGTAGCTTAGGATACGATCTCCCCATGAGATCTGGAATAGAACTAGAGGGGAGAGACGAAAAATCCTTCGCTAAAGGTGTCCTACCTAAGCTTATTTGTTAGTCGGTCAAGATATAGGGATATTATGTGATTGATTTCCTTAATTAACCCTTGTTTTATGACAAGAATTGAGAATGTCGAATCGAGAATATTAATAGTGGTGTAAATGAGACCGTGGAGATGCTCAGATTTAACAACGAGGAGAACGCGGCAACAGTCGGCAATGTAATGTACCTCCCGTGAATAACACCACCGAAAGCGTATGATGAACGAGGGATGTTTAGAAGCTTTTTGCAGCTCATGCAAAATCGCATTTAGGAGACTCGTGTTCAAAATACAGAGGAGATGATAAGAATTACACGGTGGTCACAAACAAGCAGCTCAAGAGTCAGACCACCGTAATTTGGGAAAGCCGATCCGATCACGGCGAAACACGGGTCAAGCAAATTACCAAGATATTCGATGTCTCGATGCACGGCGGAACGTAAAGTTCCATTCGCTACTTTTATGTTCCGTGGCGAGGCAGACATCGGTGGGAATCATGGAAGCGCACTCCATCCAAATTTCGCACAAAGATGTCATGGGAGACGTTTCAGAAATAGCTTAATGACAAGTACTTCCCGAAAGTATTCATTATACGAAGGAAGTGGAGTTTATTAGATCGAGCAGTAATAACACGACGGTGTCCCAAAGACGAGGCGGTTCATGGAGTTATCCAGTTCAGACCTCATTCGGTGGAGAATGAGGAACGATGACGCGATGTTTCGAGAGGTTTGAAACCCAGATACGCCAAGATCTCATTTCTCATAAATTTTCTCTCTATTCAGATGTTGTCAAATGTGGCTCAAATTGTTAGAGCGAGATAACGAGTAGTACGCTCAACCGAGGGACCATAACCGTGATCATACCAAAGATAGCAAATATCGTAATAACGATAACCAAAGGAGAAAGAAGAATACTTGACAAAGGCTGAACCACTCCGTGGTAATCGTGGCCATGAAAATAGAAGAAGAAGTCGGAGGAGATTTTAAAAGAGGAGATTCAACAACGACCATGTGAAGACGCTGCAAAGCCAAAGGGCAACCGGTTTCCAAGGAGGAGAAAGACCACCTACCATATGTTACAAAATGCGGAAAGAGGGATATCACCAAACCGCCCACAACAGCTTAAGGTATGCTATAATTGTGGAAAAGAAGGACATATCGCCGAGATCAGACGATATCGAAACCTAGTGCAAATGGGAATGGTGACTCAAAAGGATGTCCTGTAAAAAGTCAAAGTCAACGATTCTCGAAGAGAGCGCTTTGTCGTGACCGGCCAAAATACGAGAAACCCGAACGGTTAAGACGGTTAGTTAATTATAAATTTTATGTTTATTTATACCTTACTAGATACCGGCTTCTACCCATTCTTTTATCTCTTCGCTTATACCAACGCTTGAACTCGACTACGAGAAATTAGACTTTGACCTATTTATGGAGACTCCGCTAGAGAAACTTTCATTACATCCGTTGTTTAAAAATCTTGTTTGATTCAAGTCAGCACCATTACATTACCTCGTTAACCTTATTTCTTTAAAGATATTTGCTTTTGGGATGATTTTAAGGTTAACTACTCATCACGCCAAAATTGATTGCTTTTGTAAGGTCATAGTTTTCATATTCCTAAGCAACCCGTTATTCAATTCAAGCAATCAAACCATCAGTAGTCAAACATTTTCATATCAAGCCATGAAGTCATTCGCTTATTACGATGTCAAGTTTTCTTAGTCCATGTTATGGATTTGAATAAAGACACGCCGATTTGAATAATATTCTTGTTGTTATTGATTTTCCCCGACGATTTCAAAGAATTTATCGCTTACTCCCAAAGATCGATATTAAATTTTGTATCGACTTTCAACCCTAGACAAAAAAACTCATTTCTAAAATCTCATATCGAATGGCTCCTATCAACTTCGTGAGTTAAAAATTCAACTATAGAATTTGGTACACGAGCCTTTATCTTCAGGACTTTTCAGGAATTCACCTGCCGCACTCTCTAGGGGGGACGCCATATTCGCAAGCGATAGTAAATCGATAGGTGTCATTGTGACGTATATCCAAGGTCGATATGAGTCACAATGAGAGAACAACCTAAGTCAAGAATCTAAATACGAGCTTTTCAGCTTAGTTGGTTATTATCTGAGATTCGTCAAGGATATTCTCAATCGCTATTCCATTAACGAAATGACTCAGAGATACAAAATTCAATGGAGCAAGGAATGTGGGAAGAGCTCAAGAACTCAAGAGAGACTCATTTCAAAGACATGTTCACCCATGCCATCCTCGAAAAGCTTAACGTGGTAAATGACGTGTTGAGTAGTAAGATCGATATAAAGTACGAAGTACGATATCACAAAGACTCATTTCAGATAATATACAAATAATAGAGATGGAGATGAAAACTCTAGGTACCCACGTGATGATATACGAGTACGTGATGATATACGAGTATAATCGACTTTAATCGATAAAGTTAAAGTCGCTCAAGCTACACACCCGAGTCGATGAATTTGAAGAAGGAGGTGCAAGAAGTCATTATTTTAAAAGCGAGAATCTGTGAGGTGAGGAAAGCTCAAACCTTCGATTTATTAATCCATTTGAAATTCTCGATCGAATAGGAACCGCGGCCTATAGACTCGCTTTTACCACCAAGTACGACGCTGTTCATAACGCTTTTCACGATCGATGTTACGTAAATATGTGGACGAATTCAACACGCTATCATCGAAGTTAGAACCGACGAGATAGTCAAGACTTAACGATTTGGAGGTACCACAAAGATTTTGTAGAGAGAAGAGAGCACGTCCTACGTACAAGAAAGTTATACCATAAGTTAAAGTTTTGTGGAGAAACCATGCTATTGAGGAAATGACCGAGTTGGAAACGAAATGAAAGCGAGGTATCTTTACCTTTTCAAACACTGTACGTACGCCAATTTCGAGGACGAAATTTCATAAGAGGGAGGTCAGAAGACCTCAAATTTTTTTAAATAAAAGGAATTTCCTTTATTTATTATTTTGAAATAGTAAGGGTTGATTTGATTAATGTGGATAGTTATGGGTTAAATACGCAAATATTTCAAAATAAGCAAGTGGTTATAAAATATTCATTTTTGTTTCGGGAATATTCGTCGGTCGTGGAATATTCAGATCGTTTGTGAATATTCGCATTTAATATTCGTATTTATGGCCCCATGTGTGGGCCCCATAACTGAAAGCGATCGATGAGGAAAACGACAAAGTTTGGTGGTTATAAATAACTACAGAAGTTGTTACCAAGTAAGACCGCTTGAATACCCGTGGTTAAAATACAAGAATAATACGCGGCTGTCATCGCAAAAGAAGACACCAGATTGCATACAAGATTGTTGAATTATCGATCCTTACGTAAGATGGCACTACTCAATAATTTTCACAAAGAGTTACCGCTCAATATTTTATTTTATCGATTCAATAATTGTCATTGATATTTTATATTATCATTGCTTCAATAATTGTCACCGCATAAAGATTTCCCATTATCGATCAATAATTCATATTATTTGAATAATATTATTAGATAACATTATTGGCAATGTCTAGAAAGTTCTGCCTAAGGAGAGGTTTGGTCACCTAATCATGCTACCAAAGAAGAGAGATCCTTATCGAAAGCCCCTTTCCCGGAAACTACCGTCATTATAAATGTGATTCTCAGAATATTATTTGTGAATAATTAATTATTGATTCATATGATAAAGGAAATATTTATTTTATATGAATATAAATGATGGATTTATTTATGTGGTTATTAATGAAGGAATTAATGTTGAGGTGTTTTATCAAGATTTTATCTGATCGAGGTATTAAAAATCAAATCGTGGGTTTTTAGATATATCATGGGTTATAATTTTTAATCCGACCGCTGATTGTGGTAATTTTTGGGTATGTTATACATACATAAGTTGAGTATATGTCCACAAATTTTGAACCGTTAAAAATGCACGAATGATTTGTTGTGAATTTTAAGAGGTGCTCTGATTCTAAATTAGGTTTATAATTGATTTTGGTGGAAAATTTAGAATTGAGGGGGCCCACTTGTGGTTGGTGAAAAAAATGCTGAATTTTATTTCAAATGTGGTGGGTGGCAATAGTAGCAGTGTAAAGCCATCGTAGTAGTAGTCAAGTCTGCTTTCTACGGCTAACATTTTCCTATAAATAGAGGGCTGTTAGAATTGAAAATCACACACCGTAAACAAAGTTTTCTCTTTCTCTCTATATATATCGAGCGATTTTGTGAGTATTTAGATACTTTGAGAGTTGTTGTCAAGATAAGTTTCATTCAAAGATCACTCCGACCTTTCCTTCCGGCACCGATTCTTTCGAGGTAAGGATGTTATTTTCTTCTCAAATGATATTAATTCTTCAATATCATTATGTCAAATATCGTCGGTACTTTTATCAAATTTGAACTTTTTCATGCTCAAGTTACTATTCATGAGTTACTATTCACGAGTTACTATTCATGAGTTACTATTCACGAGTTACTATTCACGAGTACTATTCATGGTACTATTCATGCGCGAAGATGTTTTTTTTGTGGAATTTCTATCTTTCGTGTTTGAGTTACTATTCACGATACTACTAACTATTCACGATACTGACTATTCACGAATACTAAGACTATTCAATCGAAAAAATGAAAATTTTTCTTTTCGTCCTAAAATCTATCTATTCGGATACTAGCTTTTCGATCAAGATCCATGTTTTGATCATTCTCAATTTTACACCACTACGATTATTTTTGAGGTATTTTTGACGGGATAAAACCAAGTACTTAATCCTTAATCCTTAATCCTTCACATCATTTTGTTTCACCGATTCGCTTTTTAAATATATTTTCATCATCCTCGCCTTAAATGATGATATTATTGAATATCTTCGGCCTAGAGTAAAAGATGAATGATTTCAAGAATATCTTTGGCCTCAGAAGCAAAAGATGAACAGTGTTTAAATGAATACGACCGATCGATGAATATCTTTGGCCTTAGTGCAAAGATGAACAAAAGTGTTTAAATGAATACGACCGATCGATGAATATCTTTGGCCTTTAGTGCAAAGATGAACAAAAGTGTTGAGATGAATACGACCGATTGATGAATATCTTCGCCCTCAGAAAAGAAAGATGAATATTTGATTTGAGATGAATATCGATTGATGTTACAGTGATAAAATATCGATGATGGACCGTTAAATTCATAGATTATAGTAGATTTCATTCTCACGAAACTCTTCTAATTATTATTATTTCACCATAATATTGATCCAAACTTGTTGTCTCATCATTGTATTCTATCGATTTTTCCTCGCTGAGACTAACGATAATTTGTTGTATATTATCTTAGTCATAATTCTTTCTTTATCGGGCTAGTTGAGCTCACCCTTTCCTTGTTGTTCCATTTTTCTTCTCGTGAGGCGGAATGTAAAAGAGTACTAGCTCTGGGTAATGGAAATGAAGGTTCTAGAGAGAGTTGTTTAGTAGTCCTCACCATTATTGTAAAATAATGTATCAATAAATGTGATGAGGATTTATTTGAGTATAAATATTGTCTGAAGATAATATTTGTATTTAAACTAAATTGTCATATATATACTACTAGCACTATATCAACCCAATTTTATTTAAACAACTATAAATTATGATTTTCTGAAATATTGAACTAAATTAAACAATTAAAGATATTACTCTAAAATAGGCAAATAAATAAACTAAGATTTGAATGAATGACTTCACATAAATAAGGATTAAGACTTCAATATCCCCAATTATGAACTATAACTCAATTATCCAATTATCCTAAGTATTATGTCTACTGAATTGTTAACAGGAATTCTCAAATGTCAAAAGTCCTTTTCCAAGTAATCAATTAACTTCTATTTAATCCAGATTAATCTTGCTATATTCCTATGCAAAACAAGTGAATTAAACTTCTTCAATTCCAATTCCTTATGTGTTACATGCGGTGAACAGATATTTCCATTCAATTCACAAACCTAATTATTCACTGTACAAATAACTAAGTCACACATTATCAAGCCCAGTTCTAACCCTAGAATTCCTCTTTCAATTCCTTCTAGAGTAATAAGGTAATTATTGGCCAAATATTTAATCTATAAACGCAAGGAAAGATAAATAATTCACTTCAACAAAAATAATTAGAATAAATTGAATAACTAATTTATAGCCACAAAAGGTTCAATTGAAATCTTAATTAAAGAATTAGTTCATAACGAAAATAAAAACCAACAATCTTTTGCAAATCATCCTTAAAGAATTACACAAATTGAAAGAATGAAGAAGAAGAAAACTCTATGTGAAAATCTTCCAAGCTCCTCTTTACTCCTTGCTCAGCCTCCAATTATGTATGATAAGATCCCTAATTTCAGCACTTAACTTCTTTTTATACTTCTATTCTATCTCTTCACAATCCTTCTCCAAATCAACTTCAGCAATCACCAATTAACACCTAACAACTTAGTCAACGGATGGTCAACACGCGCTTTCTCGTCAATCTGAGAGTTCAAATACCACGACTGGATTAACAAAGGATAGAGCGCCTTGCGGCTGATGGATGGAACTAACTTTCAATCATGGACCGTTCATGAATTAGTTACTATTCAGTCCATTCTCCTATAAATAGAAGCTCATTCCTTCATTATTTCTTATGAATTCACTGAAACTCTAGAGAGATAAACTATAGAGAGAAAGAAGAAAAGTATTCTGCTACTTCACTACTCCGGTATTCAATTTTTCTAAGGTAAGGGGTATTATTCTTTCATATTCATGAAGAGAACTATTTTTCTTTCAATACTCGTAAGGGGTATTATTCTTTCATATTCATAAAGAAAACTATTTTTCTTACAATACTCGTAAGGGGTATTATTTCTTTCGTATTCATGAAGAGAACTTCATTATTCCATTCTTTATTATTATGAATAACTTTGTCTATGCTGGCAATCGCATATATGGTGAAATTCTTCCATTATTCCATTCTTTATTATTATGTTGAATAACTTTGTCTATGCTGGTACCGCATACATGGTGAAATTCTTCTATTATTCTATTTTTTATTATTCTATCTAATATCCTATCCTGTGCGTTCATATTACGACCGGGTTCCATTATTTATTATTCTGTTGAATAACTTTTCTGCATGCGCGATCTATCGCATTCATGGTGAATTTTGTTGTTATTTCCATTCTTTATTATTCTATTTAAATATCCTATGCATGCGCTTACGCATTTACCGGTTCCATTATTTATTATTCTATTATATATCTCTGTGCGCATTTTGTTTAATGACCGGTCCATTATTTATTATTCTCTTGAGAATAACTTTTCATGCAATGCGGTCTATCGCATGCATGGTGAATTCTTCATTATTCCATTCTTTATTATTTCATTGGAATAACTTTTACTATGTGGATTACCACATGCATGTGAATGAATGATCCTTTAAATTGTATTCATTCCTTATTAAATTGTGGAAATGATCTATAAGCATTACGTGGATTATGATGAAAGTCATAATAAAAGCATTGGACCGATGAAAATCATGGGTATATGTAGTATTAGTAAGTGTTATGATGAGTTATGTTGGTTATTATGTGAAAACATGAAAGTTTCTTAGAAATCACAAAGGGTTGAAAATCGATTTTGGTGAAAATGAACATGAAATTCAATCAACCATATCTCCTATTATATTTCAAATTTTTGAGTGTGGTCAAGTTCTAGAGTTAGATCTATGAGTTTTCTAACTTATCCAAGTGGAATCACTGAAAAGGTGTTGTAGATTTTTTGTGTGGACCGATTTTAGCAAAGGAGTCAAAAAACTGCAAAAAGTACTAAAAAGCTACTCGCCTTGAAAAATTAAAAAGGCATTTTCTACCACTTAATTTTGTGAGAAAAATTCTATCTTTTGGGGACATGAAAATATATGGTATAAAGTACCTCCTCATCCAAAAAATGAGCTCATTCCGACTTAAAATGAGCAAGTTATGACTATTTCAATATTTAGGTTTTTTCGACATGAAAAATGCTATAACCGAGTTCTATAACTCCGATGACCATGAAATTTAAACCTGAAGCTCACGTTAACATGTGTAAGATCCTGCCAAGATTTGGGAATTTCTGAGTTAAACTTGAGGTAGCTAATTTCTTAAGGAATTAATTAGAAATTGATTTTTGAAAAATAGTAAATGAATTTTAAAAATTTCGAAAAATATATGTTCAATATGGGACTATATTCTCGCTAAATCCCAAAAAGAAATATTTTTAAGACTGATTTGGTATTTTTCATGAAAATGGTTTAGTTATGAACATATGAAGTTAAATATGTTATGTGAAGTAACAAAATTGGAAAATAGGATTTTATGGCTTGGGAATCTATATATAAGGTATATGCATTTTTGATAAGGGATTTGATCATTGGTGATGAAATCTTATGAGTATGGCATTTTTGAATGATTAAATGCATTATTTGGTAAAGTGTAAACAATTGAAATAAATTGTTTATAAGTTTAAGAAGTGATTAAAATATTGTTATAATATTAATAATATTAGATTATGAGTTTATTAAGTGATTGATAATATTTGGATAAATTTAAAGTCTTTAATATTTATCCTTGTTTTCGCTTGATTAATGCTTATATCATTGTCATCATCCTCATGCTTATATTGTGATGAAAGTCATCTTTGGCTTTACTTACGTGCATAGATGGACTTGGTGTGATTATGACCAGGGATTATTCGGTATAATCATGGACCATAATGTGATAAATGATGTGGTAAAATCCTCGAAGGGCACAGTAGTTGATCGATGGGACGCTTTTGGTATGATTATGACCAGGATTATTCAGATATAGTCATGACCATTGATGATTTAATGAATATCCTTGGCCCGTAGTGCGGGGATGATTCGATGATGTGGTTTATTTATTATAGTCGAGTCTCAATGATAAAAATTGATGAAAACATTTTAAATCATAGAAGATAGTAGATTTTATTCTCTACTTGACTCTTCTAATGGATTGCTTATTCAATTGCAGCTTAAACTTGATGTCTATTGTATTTTATCGCTTTAACATTGTTGAAGACTAATGATAATTTATTCTGCATTATCTTAGTCATAATATTTCTTCTTTGAGCTAGTTGAGCTCACCCTTTCTTTTCACCGTTTTCTTCAGGAAATGAGAATATAGCCGGGACGAGTCGGGAAACGGAGTGACAGTCCAGATGATAGCATTAGTAGTCCTCACTATTCTGTTAAATAATGTGATAATAAATGTAATGAGGACTCCATTTGAGTGTGGATATTGTCTAGATGACAATATTCTTATTAAAACTCTCATTATTTTTTTTTCGTATTTTACACGATATTATATAATTAAGTTGTATTTGAATTTTGTACCATGTATTTGGCACTCAAGATGGGTGATGTATACCTATTTTGGGGGCGCCACAACTTGGTATCAAAGCTTAGGGATATGATCCTCGGCCGAGATGTGAGACAAGAACTAGGAGGGAGAGACGGGAAATTCCTTCGCTAGTATGACCTACCTAAGTTTATTTGGTATTTAATTGGTCGATCGTAGTATAGGGATAATATGTGATATGTTAATTAACCCTTTTTGTGGCATGTGTTTGAAAATGGCATCCGAAAATGTTGAGATAAGTGAAAATGGAGACATCCAAAATTGTTGAGATGTCAAAGAATGCTTAGAGATATCATGAGAGTTAGAAATGAGTCAATATCAATAATAAAGGATAAGAATGAGGAAATTTTTACAAGATAATAATCGAATTTAGAATTACAAATCACCTTCAAATGTCAAAACAAGAAAATATTCAATGGAAATGATAACCATCGTGGGAAAACTTATTATGCAAAATGGTAAATCCACTTTGATGATAATAATCATGGCCAAAGAATGATAATCATAATAATTATGGAAAATTGGTAATCACTTAAGGTGAAGGTCACCTAGCATGAATTTGAATTTTTCGTGGCAAAGAAAATTCAGTCCAACGATACAATTAATAGTGATGCACCAAAGGATGTCCGGACAAAAAAAGTCAAAGTTGGTAGGTTTAAGTGAGAGTTTTGTACTTCTCAAAATGAGAACCCAAACAAAGTTATCATGGGTTAGTTAATTATAAATTTTTACGAAGTCTATACCTTATTGAGATACCTGGGTTCTACCCATTCTTTTTCTTTTATCTCTTTGCTTGCGCTCAACGCTTAAATTTGACTCACGAGAAATTAGACTTTGGCTTATCCGTTGAAACTTTGTTAGTAGAAACCTGCACTACCTCCGCTGTTTATAAATCTTGTTTGATTCAAATCAACACTTTCACATTACCTGTCGATCTTATCTCTTTGAAAATACTTGCCTTTGATGTGATTTTAGGAATCGATTGGTTAACTACTCATCATGCTTTATTTTCGTAAGGTTGTTAGCTTTCATATTCCTAACCAACTTGTTATGCTAATTCAAGCAACCAAACCACTAAAGTCAATCATTGTCATATCAAGCCATAAGTAAAGAGCCCCGATCCTTTCGTTGTTGACTTCCTTGTGTGGAATGCACCGAAGCCGACTTTCATCAGGGGGATGTCGTGAATATGACGATTGATAGTATCAATGTGACGTGCTATCCAAGTCTTGGATGAGAGTCACAATTTTGAATGATATTTCTATTGTTAATAAATTTCTTGACGTATTTCTAAAGACTTCTTGGCCTACCCTAGAGCGTGAAATCAAATTTTGTATTGACCCAAGTACAAAACCCATTTCTAAACCCTCAAATATTTCTTCAACTAAAACGAACGATAATGCGCCAAAGACGTTGGCTCGAGTGCAAGATTACGATCATACCATTCAATATCATCGTGGAAAAGCGAATGGTAAAGCGACGCGTTGAGTAAGATCGTATGCGTTTACGAGTGCGATGTTGTTAACACAAAGACCCATTTCAGATAACTTACAAATGATGAAGATAGAGTTAAAGACTCTAGGACCCACGAAGATAAAGAATATATTATTAGAATCGACTTTAATCGATAAAGTTAAAGCCGCCAAGCTACACACTCGGAGAATGATGAATGTGAAGAAAAAGGTTCAAGAGGCGTTATTCTAGAAGCAAGAATCGATGAAGAGAGAAAATCTCAACCCTCGATTTTATTGGCCCATTTGAAATCCTCGTTCGAGTAAGAACTGTGGCTTATAGACTCGCTTTACCGCCAAGTATATCACGTGTTCATAACATTTTTCACGTATCGATGTTACGTAATTATGTGGACGACCCAAACCAGATTATTAAATTAGAACTAGACGAGATAGCAGAAGATTAAACGTTTGAGGAGATACGTGTTAAAATCTTGGATAAGAAGGATCATATTCAACACTCAAAGGTTATACCTCAAGAGTTAGAATCTGAAATGAAGTCAAGGTATCCTCATCTCTTCAGGCATACCAGTACGTACGTAAATTTTGAGGCAAAATTTCATAAGGAGGGGAGATTGTGAGACCCCAAATTTTATGAATAAAGATTTAAATTTCTCGAAATATTTTTTTTAATATTATGGTGTGGATTTGATATAATGTTATAGTTGTGGTAATATTTATAAATTTTGCAAAAGTATGCAAGTTGTTATATAATATTCGATTGGTCGGGAATATTCTTTTTATCGGGGAATATCCGTATGACGACACAATCATTGGTGGACCCACAAAATGGAATTATTATCGTAGTTAGAAAAAACGACAAAAATATTTTTATAAAAATAATGGCGGAAGTTTTACCGTTAAAACTGCTGAACTACCCTAGTAGTAAAAGTACAATGTCTACGCGTGGTTGCATAAGAGCACACGGTATTGATTATTGATGCTTACGTAAGAAGTCACTCAGTTATACTCAATTATTACTACAAAGAATTGTTGCATCATATATCTCATATTATTGATTCAATTATTGTCACAAGATATCATCTTAATATGATATATTATTAAATCAATAATTGAGACGACAAAGTTATTCATATTATTATTTGCAATATTTACAATGTCTAGAAGTTCTATCAAGGAGAGGTTTGGTCACCTAATCATGCGCCAATAAGGAGAAATCCTTATCGAAAGCCCTCTTTCTTGGGAACGACTTTGTTGTTAAATATTATGAGTTATAATATTAATGATGAATAAGTTCGTGTTGATTAAAGATGAAATTGATAGTTCCATTGTGTTGGGATTATTAGTGTTAGTGGAAATCGACATTTATTTCAATAATAATTCCGAGGTTATATTGACTAATCGGGTATTCTAGCACTTTTCGTGGCTCTAATACTTGAGACTAGTATGTGGATCGATTGATGACCAAATCTCATTGGTCATAAATATATGAGATATTAAGTCAATGCATAGGTATGTGTTAGAGAACGATGTCTTTGGATGGACCCACTATGAGAATTCTATGTGGAGCATCGAGCAAAGTCATTAGCAATTCTCATAGTGACAATGATGTAATGGTCGTCTCTGATCACGAAATCACTATATTTCTACACGAGAATTTATGTACTATAAAGGTGATTATTGGGTACATCATGAATCGTGTGAGGAATATGAGTGATCTAGATGGAATTTAACCATCCTATATATTAGGGGTGATATCCATAGGCCTCTTGATTGAGTAGGACTATAAAATGCATAGCCATGCTCAAATATTGATTTATTTCATATAGTCTACTCATTGATCAAGAAAACTCAGATTAAATTATGAAGAGTATGACACATTCCATGACTTGAGTTTAATCTAGGATATTAAGGTTAAAAGGATTAAATTACATCAAACATTGGTCACGAAAAGGTCAGATCGAATCATCGATCTTATTATTATTACTTGGGTAGCGGTGATGCATTACTAGATGTCGCTCAACGCTTATAATTTTATAATATGATTTTAAAATTATTGCCAACGTAATAATAACCTATAGGGTCACACACAAAGAACGTTATGAAAAGGGAATTAATTTAAATTGTAAGGATTTAAATATATCAATATGATTGATAGTATTTAAATCACAATTTAAATTAAAAGGATGCTTTAGATATGTATATATATTAATTAAGTAAGACTTAATTAAGATATAATATATATATATATATATATATATATATATATTAAATTTGGATTTTATTTTAATTAGATTAGGGTTTTGATTAATTCCATTTATTTATATATATATATGATATATCGGTCGTTTTGAAAGTTAATCAAAACAAAAACCCTAGCCGCTTCTAGAGAGAGATTAGAGAAAATAGTTTCAGAAATCCTCATCCTTGGTGGCTAAGATCGCGATTCCTTCTTCTCGCAAGATCGTAGGACGATTAAGTGGAGCGTTAGTGTAGGATACCGTAGACGCAGCGATTGCTTCAATTGTGTTGGAGATTCGAATCGCATCGCTTAATCGCTCTCTTAATCGGTATAATTTCTAACCACTGAATTAAATATTTTTCACATGGATCCTGTTTAGGGTTTCGAATTTGGTTTAAATTATTCTATTTTCGCTGTGCGTTTTTGTGTCGAAACCCTACATTTGGGACACTTTTCGTGTCGAGGTACTATTCTCGAAGTACTATTCATGGGATACTATTCACCCAAAAAAAATATTTCTTTTCGGTCCAAATCATTTTTTGCTACAATATTATTCCATGAAGAGATGTGATAATTTTTCAGACCATTGGTTGAAGTTATAATAGTAAATCAATATGGATCGTTGGTTGAAGATATAATAGTAAATCAATATGGACCGCTGGTGGAAAGTTATAATAGTAAATCAATATGGATCGCTGGTTTAAAGTTTTAATAGTAAATCAGTATGGACCGTTGCTTTATGTTTTAATAGTAAATCAATATGGACCGTCCGTTTAAAAGTAAATCAATATGGACCGTTTCATGAATTAGTACTTATCAGTCCATTCTCCTATAAATAGAAGCTCATTCCTTCATTATTTCTTATAATTCACCAAAACTCTAGAGAGATAAACTATAGAGAGAAAGAAGAAAAGTATTCTGCTACTTCACTACTCCGGTATTCAGTTTTTCTAAGGTAAGGGGTATTATTCTTTCATATTCATGAAGAGAACTATTTTTCTTTCAATACTCGTAAGGGGATTTATTCTTTCATATTCATGAAGAAAACTATTTTTCTTACAATACTCGTAAGGGGTATTATTTCTTTCGTATTCATGAAGAGAGCTTCTGTTATTCCATTCTTTATTATTATGTTGGAATAACCTGTCTATGCGAAGTACCGCATATATGGTGAAATTCTTCTGTTATTCCATTCTTCATTATTATGTTGGAATAACCTGTCTATGCGAAGTACTGCATACATGGTGAAATTCTTCTATTATTCTATTTTTTATTATTCTATCGGAATATCCTATCTGTGCGTTTACGCATGACCTGGTTCCATTATTTATTATTCTGTTGGAATAACCTGTCTGTGCAGTCTATCGCATTCATGGTGAATTTTGTTGTTATTTCGTTCTTTATTATTCGGTCGAAATATCCTGTCTGTGCGTTTACACATGACCTGGTTCCATTATTTATTATTCTATTAGAATATAATGTGTAGCGCTTCTCGCACGACCAGTTCTATTATTTATTATTACATTGAGAATAACCTTTACATATGCGGTCATCGCATGCATGGTGAATTCTTCAGTTATTCCATTCTTTATTATTCTGTTGGAATAACATGACTATGTGGATTATCACATGCATGGTGAATGATCCTTTGTATTCATTCCTTATTAAATTGTGGAAATGATCTGTTTACGTGGATTATGATGAAAGTCATAATAAAAGCATTGGACTGATGAAAATCATGGGTATATGTAGTATTAGTAAGTGTTATGATGAGTTATGTTGGTTATTATGTGAAAACATGAAAGTTTCTTAGAAATCACAAAGGGTTGAAAATCAGATTTTGGTGAAAATGGAACATGAAATTCAATTGACCATATCTCCTATTATATTTCAAATTTTTGAGTGTGGTCAAGTTCTAGAGTTAGACCTATGAGTTTTCTAACTTATCGAAGTGGAATCACTGGAAAAGGTGTTGTAGATTTTTGTGTGGACTGATTTTAGCAAAGGAGTCAAAAGCTGCAAAAATACTAAAAAGCTATCGCCTAAAAATTTAAAAAGGGCATTTTCGGCCACTTAATTTGTGAGAAAAATTCCGCCTTTTGGGACATGAAAATATATGGTATAAAGTACCTCCTGTCCAAAAATGAGCTCATTCCGACTTAAAATGAGCAAGCTATGACTACTTCAATATTTAGGTTTTTCTAACGAAAAATGCTATAACCGGAGTTCTATAACTCCGATGTCCATGAAATTTAAACTGGAAGCTCACGTTAACATGTGTAAGATCCTGCCAAGATATGGGAATTTCTGGAGTTAAACTTGAGGTAGCTAATTTCTTAAGGAATTAATTAGAAATTGATTTTTGAAAAATAGTAAATGAATTTTAAAAATTCTGAGAAAAATATATGTTCAATACGGGACTATATTCTGCTAAATCCCAGAAAAGAAATATTTTTGGGACTGATTTAGTATTTTTCATGAAAATAATCTAGTTATGAGTAAATGAGTTAAATATGTTATGTGAAGTAACAAAATTGGAAAATAGGATTTTATAGCTTGAAATCCTATATAGGGTATATGTAGATTTTGATAAGGATTTGATCATTGGTGATGAAATCTTATGAGTATGGCATTTTGAAATGATTAAATGTATTATTTGGTAAAGTGTAAACAATTGAAATAAATTGTTTATAAGTTTAAGAAGTGATTAAAATATTGTTATAATATTAATAATATTAGATTATGAGTTTATTAAGTGATTGATAATATATTGGATAAATTTAAATCCTTCTTTAATATTTATCCTTATTTTCGATTGATTAATGCTTATATCATCGCATCATCATCATCTCTCATGCTTATATTGTGATGAAAGTCATCTTTGGCTTACGTAATATATATGGACTTGGTGTGATTATCTTTGACCGTGGATGTGGTTTATTTATTGTTTTGAGTCTCAAATGATAAAAATTGATGAAAACATTTTAAATCATAGAAGTTAGTAGATATCATGTGACGCCCCCAAAATTAGGTATACATCACCCATCTTGGGTCGCCACTTACATGGTACAGAATTTAAATACAACTTATTAACATAACTGCTGTGGTACAATACGACATAAACCGTGAGTTTAAATACAAATATCGCTACTAGATATTATACAAACTCAAAAAAAGTCCTCATTACAATTATTATCACACTATTTCACGTAAATAGTGAGGACTACTAATGCTATCTTCGTGACCACCATCACTGCTTTCCCGACTCTCGTCCCAAATATATATTCTCATTTCCAAGAGAACAAAGGAAAGAAAGGGTGAGCTCAACTAGCCCAAGAAGAAATATTATGACTAAGATAATGCGTAATAAATTATCAATAGTCTTCAACAATGTTAAACCGATAAAATACAATAGACAACCAGCTTAATCATAGCTTTAATAAGCAATCCATTAAAAGAGTCAAGTAGAAAATAAAGTCTACTATCTCTTTTAGGTTTTAAAAGGTTTTTCATCATCAAGTATAGCCGAGACTCACTTTTTAATAAATATTCCACATCATCGAATCACCCCTCGCACTACTACCCAAGGATATTCTTTAAGTATCACGACCACAATTATTCATGCACTACGGGCCAAGAATATTTGTGTATTCATTAATGGTCATGATCATGCCAACAATCGTCCATCAATGCACTACTACCACGAGAGGATTTTTATCACATCATTTGTAACATTACTACCATGATTACAATCGAATAGTCTCTGGTCATAATCATACCAAGTCCATCTATGCACCACAAAAGCCACGTATGACTTTCAAAATAATATAAAACATGAGGATGATGACAATGATATAAGAATTCAATAAAACAAGTTCAAGAATTATTTTATCCAGAAATTATTAACGCCCAAATTATCAACATGATATCGCTTTTGTAGAGTAAAATTCAAGAATGATCGTAAGAATATTTCCATGAAAAGATATCGATGAAACGCAAATATCAAGGATATTCCACTAATTTCATGGAGTATAGAAGTCAAAGTTTTAACCAACTGGGTATAATAAAGAATGGAATAACAAAAGAAATCACCATGCATGCGATAGATCGCACAGACAGGTTATTCCAACAGAATAATAAATAAAACGAACCAGTCGTGTGAAATTCACAACGGATGTGATCCAATGTATGTAATAATAAAGATGGAACCAGTGTCCAACAGTGAAAACACAATGAGATATTCCAACAGAATAATAATAAAGATTTTAACCAGTCCGTAAAAACACACGCATGTGATGTTCCAATGTAATAATAATAAAGATTTTAACCAGTCCTGTAAAAACACATGCATGTGATGTTCCAATGTAAATAATAAAGAAGAATGTCACCAAGTATAGGTAAAACACAGATTCCAAAGTTATTCCAAAAGTGTAATAATAAATGAATGGAATAACAACAGCTCTCATCATGAATAAGAAAGAATAACACCCATTAACACCCCTTACATTTGGTAGGAGATTGAATATCGCAAAGCAGCAGTAGTAACAAAATACTCTTCTTCTTTCTCTTATTCTCTATACTTTCTCTCTAGCTTGAATGAATTGTGAAAATAATGAAGCCCTAGGCCTCTATTTATAGAAGATTTCTAGCTTAGCACCGCCGTGTGAAGAAAAGGCAAGTGGCTTGATTTACTAATGATGTGAAAAGAAAAGTGGTTTGACGCCTATAAGTGAAACGACAAGTGGTTCGACGCCGTAATGTGAAACGACAAGTGGTTCGACGTCCGTAAAGGTAATTACTATTAACGAAGGTAAATACTATTGACGAAGGTAAATACTATTCACAAGGGTAATTACTATTATCGAAGGTAAATACTATTCACAAGGTAATTACTATTATTACGAGGGTAATTACTAATTACTATTCAAAAGGTAAATACTATCGACGAAGAGACTCTTAGATGATGACATATGAGCCCCCATAAAATAATCAAACTTACCACAAATCATTTTTTTTTTCATCAACACATATTTAATCTTTCAACAATTATTAATCATTTATAACTTGTCGCCTCAATTATTGATTTAATACTATAACATATTATACGTATGATAATCGTGACAATAATTGAATCAATAATATAAGAGATATGATGCAAAGAATTATCGTAGTAATAATTGAGCATAGTGAAAGTGACTTCTCACGTAAGCATCAATAATCAATACCGTGTGTGCTACTATGCAACCACGCCAGACATCGCATTTTTTACCACCGGGTAGTTCAACAGCTTTTAACGTAACACCTCCGCCGTTATTTTTATAAAATATTTTTTGTCGCTTTCTCAATCCGACAATAATTTCGCTAGGGGGTCCACCAATGATTGAGCCATTGTATCGAATATTCCTAACAAAAAGAATATTCCCCACCAAACGAATATTTTATAACAACTTGCATACTTTGCAAAATTTATAAATATTACCCACAACTATAACATTATATCAAATTTATTCCATAATATTCAAAAATAATATTTATAGAAAAATTCATCTTTATTTATAAAAGTCGGGTCTTACAACCTCCCTTCTTATGAAATTTCGCCCCGAAATTAGGGTACGACGCACTGGTATGTCAAGAGGTAAGGATACCTTGATTTCATTTCGATTCTAACTCCCAAGTCATTTCCTCAACATCGTGGTTCCTCCACAAAACTTTGACTTGAGGTATAACCTTCGAGCGTAGAATATGTTCCTTCTTATCCAAAATTTGAACAGAACCTCTTCATACGCCAAATCTTCCGCTATTTCGTCCGGCTCTAACTCAATAATATGGTTCGGGTCTTTCACATATTTACGTAACATAGATATATGAAAAACGCGTTATGAACACGAGACATATTTCAAGCAGAAAGCGAGTCTATAGGCCACAGCTCCTACTCGATCGAGGATTAAAATGGACCGATGAATCGAGGATTAAGTTTTCCTCTTTTCCAAATCTTGTAACTCCTTTCCATGGAGCAACTCTAACAACACACGATCTCCTATATCGAATTCCACGCCCTTTCGATGAAGATCAAAGATAACTCTTTTGTCGATTTTGTGAGGTTTTTATACGTTGTTTGGATCGTTTGAATCTTTTCCGTAGTCATACGCACTCAACTCCTATCCAACAACGTTGTTTCACCCACCTCATCCCAAAGATACCGAGAACGACACTTTCTTCCATACAATGCTTTCAATGGAGCCATGCCAATACTTGCTTGATAACTCTTGTTGTAGGAAAAACTCCACCAATGGTAAGAACTTGTCCCAACTCCCTTGAAATCAAGGACACAGAGTCTTAATAGATCTTCAAGAGTTTGAATAGTCCTCTCCGATCGTCCGTCCGTCTCGAGGATGATATGCCGAGCTAAATCGTAAGTCTGCGCTCATAGCTTTTTGCAACCTAACCCAAAATCGTGAAGTGAATCTTGGGTCTCGATCGTAAACTATGGATACCGCATACCATACCATGCGCCTTACAATCTCGCTTATGTACATACGAGCAAGACGTTCAAGTGTATAAGTTTCAGATTTCGAAGAAATGAGCGACTTTGGTCAATCTATCAACAATGACCCAAATCGCATCAATGCCTTGAGAAACCTTAGGAAGACCCCAGAACGAAATCCATGGTAATGTGCTCCCACTTCCATTCCGGAATTTCAAGTGGTTGCAATGGACCTTTTGGTACTTGATGCTCCGCTTTAACTCGCTGACAAGTTAGACACCTTGAGATAAACAAATATCTCTCTCTCATATATTGCTCCACCAAAATGTATGACGAATATCATGATACATTTTGGTACTCCCAGATGGATTGCAAATGGTGTGTCAGGCGCCCCATCATGATATTATACTTTAAATCGTGGTCGTTAGAACACAAAGTCCGGAGTTGACTCAAGTATTCCTTCTTCATCGATTCTTGCTTCCTAGAGATAGCACCTTCTTGCACTTTCTTCCTCATACGCATCACCTCCGTGTCCAGAGCTTGAGCAAATTTTAACTTTATCGATTAAAGTCGGTTCTACTCAGATACTCGCTATCATCACATGCGCCCCCTCGAGTCTTTAACTCTATCTCCATCCTTTGCAAGTCACACAAAATGGGCCTTTGCGTACGACAATATCGCACTCAGTATTTGCATATGATTTTCTACTCAATGCGCCACCTACCACGCTCGCTTTTCGTGATGGTATCGATGGTATGATCATAATCTTTCAATAGCTCAAGCCAACGCCGTTGTCGCATGTTGAGTTCCTTTTGAGTGAAGAAATATTTGAGGCTTTTATGATCCGTAAAGATCTCCACTTTCTCCCATACAAGTAATGCCTCCAAATTTTAAGTGAAAGATAACAAATGCTAACTCTAGATCATGAGTAGGATAATTCCTCTCATATTCTTTGAGTTGTCGCGAGGCATAGGCTATAACTTTTCCATGTTGCATAAGAACACATCCCAACCCTTTGCTCAAGCATCATCAGAGATGACAAATCCTCCGAGCCGATGGTATTGTCGTAACAAAATAAATAAGTCTCCTCTTGAGTTCTTGAAAACTCTTCTCATTTCTTCGCCCAACCGAACTTTGTATCTTTCCGAGTCACCGAGTCAATGGAGTAGCGATTCGAGAAAATCCTTCCACGAATCTCCGATAATAACCAAATAAACCGAGAAAGCTACGTATTTTCGGCCATCATCGATTTAGGTTGTTCCCAACTTTGAATAGCTTCAATCTTTGTCGGGTCAATGATATTCCATGACTTGATACCACGTGCCCAAGGAATGCTACTTCTTCAAGCCGTAACTCACATTTCTTCAACTTGGCATAAAGCTTATATTCACGGCTTTTGGAGTGTCGCCTCAAGTGTTGCTCATGATCTTCACTTCGGCTTTTGAATAAATAAGGATGTCATCAATAAAGACGACCACAAAGTGATCTAAATATTCCTCAATACTTTGCTCATCATATCCATGAAGGCAAAGAGGAGCATTAGTCAATCCAAAGGACATGACTAGGAATTCATAATGCCCGCATCGAGTTCCGAAAGCCGCCTTTGGAATGTCACGGCTCTAATCTTCAATTGGTGATATCCTAACGAAGATCAATCTTTGAAAAGAATTTGGCTCCTTGCAACCGGTCAAACAGTCATCAATACGTGGCAATGGATACCTATTTTGATGGGTGACATGATTCAACTCCCGATAATCAATACAAAGTCGCATACTCCCATCTTTCTTCTTCACGAATAGAACAGAGCACCCCCCAGGAGAAGTACTAGGACTAATAAAGCCAATGTCTAACAATTCCTCGCAGCTGGGTCTTTAACTCCTCGAAGTTCAATAGAGCCATTCGATATGGGGGGCTTTGGAAATAGGTTTTGTACCGGTTCAAGGTCGATACAAAATTCAATTTCACGCCTGGGGGTAGGCCAGAAGTTCTTCTGAATACGTCAGAAATTTATTAACAATAGAAATATCGCTTCAAAACCGACGTATTTTTTGTTTAAATCAGATATGAGCTAAGAAAGCTTGACATCCGCTTTTCAATAAACGAATAGCTTTATGGCTTGAGATGACCGTGATTGATTTTAATGGTTTGGTCGTTTGAATTCGCATAATAGGTTGATTAGGAATATGAAAGCTAACAACCTTACGAAAACAATCAATTTTTGCATGATAAGTAGTTAACCAATCAATCCCTAGAATCACGCCAAATGCAAGTATTTTTAATGAAATAAGATCGACAGTAATGTGAGGGTACCGATTTGAACCAAACAAGACTTATAAACAAAGGATGTAATGAAGGTTTCTCCCAACGGAGTTTCCACAGATAAGTCAAAGTCTAATTTCTCCTGAGTCAAATTTAATCGATGAGCGCAAGTAGGAGAAATAAAAGAATGGGTAGAACCCAGATCAAATAAAGTATAGACTTCATTAGAGTTTATGATAAGCTTACCCGTGATGACCTCATTCGGATTCCTTGCTCTTTGGGAGGTCACAACAAACGCTCCCTCAGCACTACCGGCTTTGAATTTTCTCGACGGCCTTTGGTGCTCTCCATCCTAGCTGAATTTGTCTTCTAGAAATGACAAAATCGAGCTAAGTGACCTTCTCTTCCACAATTATAACATGCTTTGACGGCATGACGCAGCTTTGATCTGATGTGTCCCTCTCCTCCGCATTTGAAGCATATGATAGGTGGTCTTTCTCCTTCCTTAACAATGGGTGTCAGGGTCGACGCCTTTCCATCATTGTTGAATCTCCGCTTTCTTGAAATGTCCATTCTTATTGTTTTGGCCTCGATTACCACCGGTGGTTACCATATCCGCCCGCTGATTCCTCCACGCTTGTTGTCACCGCTTCACGACTACTCTCGCCGGTATTATAATTTTGCTTACCGCTTCTTTTTAGTCAGGTTGACTCATTATCGCTCCCACTAATCGAGCCCTATTTACAACATCCTCAATACAAACACGCTTTATGAGAAATAAGATGTCGACGATCTCCCGCTTCAAACCTCTTAAAAACATTCGCGCCATTCTCTCTCATTATCCACCAAGTGGGACGAAACCGTGATAACTCCGCAAATTTTGCCTCGTATCATGCGACACCATCATATTTGTTTTGTTCCAACTTGATAAACTCCACCTCCTTCATGTGGCATGCTAATACTTTCGTGAAAGTATTTGTCGTTGAATGCCTCTCGAACTTCTCCCAAGATATCTTCAAGACAAAGAAAGTTGAGTACGCTTTTACCGATTCCCACCAAGAATCCGCCTCCGCGCAACATAAAGGCGTAAGGGAACCTTTTGCTCTCGAGCATCCCAAGACATCAAATATCTTGGTAATCTGCTTTATCCATGCTTCCGCCAAAGTGGTTTTGGCTCCCCTTAAACTCCGGTGGTCCCAGCCTCCTTGAATTGTTTAGCGACCGACCGCCGAGAGTTTTTTCGTGTTTCCACCCACGCTTTTGGACAGAGTCGCTCTCTCGTCTGCTTGTCAGCATAAATTGCATAAAGCCTCCGAACATTTGATCATTCATCATTTGGTCAAGGTTGTTGTTTGTATGAGGATTGTCGCCTTCCTCGATGCATATTATCCCTCGATTATTGATATGTGGTGAATCAACGATCGCTCATGCGCTCCATTGCTATTCTCAACATTCTCGATGTCATTTTCAGATATCGCCACAAAACAAAAGGTTAATTGACATGTAACAAATTATCCCTATCTTCCCACCAACCAATAAAATAAAGACATAAACTTAGGTAGGTCATACTAGCGAAGGTATTCCCCGCCTCTCCCTCCTAGTACTATTCTCACATCTTAGCCAGGATCATATCCCTAAGCTCGATACTTAACCGTGACGCCCCCAAAATTAGGTATACATCACCCATCTTGGGTCGCCACTTATATGGTACGTAATTTAAATACAACTTATTAACATAACTCAAGCTGTGGTACAATACGACATAAATCGTGAGTTTAAATACAAATATCGCTCTACTAGATATTATACAAACTCAAAAAAAGTCCTCATTACAATTATTATCACACTATTTCACGTAATAATAGTGAGGACTACTAATGCTATCTTCGTGACCATCACTGCTTCCCCGACTCGTCCCAAATTTATATTCTCATTTCAAGAGAACAAAGGAAAGAAAGGGTGAGCTCAACTAGCCCAAGAAGAAATATTATGACTAAGATAATGCGTAATAAATTATCAATAGTCTTCAACAATGTTAAACCGATAAAATACAATAGACAACCAGCTTAATCACAATGAATAAGCAATCCATTAAAAGAGTCAAGTAGAAAATAAAGTCTACTATCTTTTAGGTTTTAAAAGGTTTTTCATCATCATTATAGCCGAGACTCACCTTTAATAAATATTCCACATCATCGAATCACCCCCTCGCACTACTACCCCAAGGATATTCTTTAGTATCACGACCACAATTATTCATGCACTACGGGCCAAGAATATTTGTGTATTCATTAATGGTCATGATCATGCCAACAACTCGCCCATCAATGCACTACTACCACTAAGGATTTTTATCACATCATTTGTAACATTACTACCATGATTACACCGAATAGTCTCTCATCATAATCATACCAAGTCCATCTATGCACTACAGTGCCATGTATGACTTTTTAAAATAATATAAACATGAGGATGATGACAATGATATAAGAATTCAATAAAACAAGTTCAAGAATTATTTTATCCAGAATTATTAACGCCCAAATTATCAACATGATAATCTTTTTGTAGAGTAAAATTCAAGAATGATCGTAAGAATATTTCCATGAAAAGATATCGATGAAACGCAAATATCAAGGATATTCCACTAATTTCATGGAGTATAGAAGTCAAAGTTTTAACCAACCGGGTATAATAAAGAATAGAATAACAAAAGAAATCACCATGCATGCGATAGATCGCATGCATGTGTTATTCCAATGTAATAATAAATAACGGAACCAGTCGTGAAATTCACACCACAGATGTGTCCAACAATAATAAAGATGAAATCCTATGTAAACACATGATGTATTCCAATGTAATAATAAAGAAATGGTCCGGAACCACACCTGCATGTGATGTTCCAACAGTATAATAATAAAGATTTTAAACCAGTCCGTAAAACACACGCATGTGATGTTCCAATGTAATAATAATAAAGATTTTAACCAGTCCTGTAAAACACATGCATGTGATGTTCCAAATGTAATAATAGAAGAATGTCACCAAGTATAGGTAAACCACGTATAAAAGTTATTCCAATGTAATAATAAGCAATGGAATAACAACAGCTTCTCTTCATGAATAAGAAAGAATAACACCCTTACATTTGGTAGGAGATTGAATATCGCAAAGAAGTGTAGTAACAAAATACTCTTCTTCTTTCTCTCTTATTCTCTCTATACTTTCTCTCTCTATAGCTTGAATGAATTCGTGAAAATAATGAAGCCCTAGGCCTCTATTTATAGAAGATTTCTAGCTTAGCACCGCCGTGTGAAAAGGCAAGTGGCTCGACGACTAATGATGTGAAAAGAAAAGTGGTTTGGCCTTTATAATGTGAAACGACAAGTGGTTCGACGCACCAGAATGTGAAACGACAAGTGGTTCGACGTCCGGTAAAGGTAATTACTATTAACGAAGGTAAATAATACTATCGACGGTAAATACTATTCACAAGGGTAATTACTATTGACGAAGGTAAATACTATTCACACAAGGGTAATTACTATTGACGAAGGTAATTACTATCGATGAAGGTAAATACTATTATCGACGAAGAGACTCTTAGATGATGACATATGAGCCCCCCATAAAATAATCAAACTTACCACAAATCATTTTTTTTTCATCAACACATATTTAATCTTTCAACAATTATTAATCATTTATAACTTGTCGCCTCAATTATTGATTTAATACTATAACATATTATACGTATGATAATCGTGACAATAATTGAATCAATAATATAAGAGATATGATGCAAAGAATTATCAGAAGCAATAATTGAGCATAAATGAGTGACTTCTCACGTAAGCATCAATAATCAATACCGTGCTACTATGCAACCACGCCAGACATCGCATTTCTTACCACCAACGGGTAGTTCAACAGCTTTAAATTCAGAACACCTCCGCCGTTATTTTTATAAAATATTTTTGTCGCTTTTCAATCCGACAATAATTCTGCTTGTGGGGTCCACCAATGATTGAGTCATTGTACGAATATTCCTTAACAAAAAGAATATTCCCCACCAAAATGAATATTTTATAACAACTTGCATACTTTGTAAAAATTATAAATATTACCCACAACTATAACATTATATCAAATTTATTCCATAATATTCAAAAATAATATTTATAGAAAAATTCATCTTTATTTATAAAAGTCGGGGTCTTACATATTTGAGTTTGTATATTATCTAGAAGACAATATTCGTGTTGAAACTCCCAACTTATATTTTGTCATACTTTACACAACAGTTATATAATTAAGTTATATTTGAATTTTGTACCATGTATCTAGCGACTCAAGATGGGTGATGTATACCTATTTTTGGGGGAGTCACAATTCGCTTAATTCTTTTCCCTGCTCTCACCTTATCAGATCACGGGGTGATCTCATCGTATAAATTACGATTCATTTCTATACTATCATCATTTTGTTTTACGATCTCATGTCCCTATACTTTTAGTCTTTTAGACTCTATCTATTCATCACTACTATTCACCTTTATTATCAGAGTTAGGGAACTCCGTGTCTTTATAACTCGTCGAGATTCGTCTTTGAATCTTACTGACACACTAACTCTATTTGAGTTAGTACTTATCCTAACCACTGTGGTTATTAGTCTCAGGTAACCCTACCTAAGGTTTATAACCTACAAATTTGATACCAATTGTGAGGGCCCCAGATCCGGGTCCCGAATCACCGAAGATCCGGTACAATTAAATTATATTTCTATTACTATTGCGGATGATATAAACATAAATTTTTTTATACATTAAACATTACAAACTATTACCCAAGGTCGAGAACCTTCACATAAGACCTGAATAAATATTCTATGTAACATACAATGTTATTATCATACTAGACTATTACAATTAAGCTGCACATATAATCCCAAGCTGAACTTGTCGTTGACTTTTCCTAACAAGTTTAATTTCAATAAATTAACAAAATATCATGATGGAAAGAATTTGAATAATTGCTGGCTAACATTCTACTATATAATTGTGAACTAGCATGAACAAACTATCACAGCTGAACGAACATTGAACATGAACATATCAATTATATCTGGACCGAATGGTAATGAAGATGATCAGCCTTTCATACCTGATGAATACATGAAATATGCACTGAGTACAATTCAATAATTCATAGACATGGCAATTAGCAATACTTAACCGCAAGTATATTTGAATAAAACAACTCGAAGTCGAGTTAAAGAAAAACTTGCATGTACCGTTGATTATCGTTACATAATTTAATAAACTTTGTCTGAAGACCTAATATATAAATAATATCGATATATAAATTAGAATAATATCATCACAATATATAAAATAACCTAAACACATTAACACATAATCTTATCAGTCTATACAGCACATAAGATCTAGTATCGAGTCAAACTATTGCAGTCTGAGTTGAATCCGGCACAATTCTGACATCCCAACGGCCTAGTCGGAGAATTATCGAGTCTAATATCACTAAGACTCGGTCTAATCACTTAACAATTAACTTAGATAATTTTATTATCAGTCAAAATATTTTTCATAAGCTCATAATAATTTTCAAATAATTATTATCATTTATCATAATTTTTTAATCATTAATATCATATTTATATAATTTAAATACCACATACTCTCTCCTATTCAGATTAAATGTCTTTTTAGAGTTAAGTCCACTTATTAAGAAATAACACAAAATGTCTTTTATATCCCTAATTAATTATTTCTCTCTCCACAATGGTCCATTGAATTGCATTTACTAAGCATATTAAATAGAAGGGTAAATTAGGAAAAAAAAGTGCAATATTGCATAGGGATTCCAAAACGACACTTATATAGAATAAAATGAAACTCTCTAAAAAGACATTTAATCTGAATAGGAGGGAGTATATCATTTATCATTAATATTTGTTTAATATTAAATATTAATAAAAATCATAACATAATATTATAATATATTTATAATATCACAAAGTATTTTAATTCTTTAAAATCATATTTATATGATTTTTAAACGATTAAATCCATTATTCGATAATTGCTATTAATATTCAAATATTAATATTTTCATGACAAAAATATCAAAAGTTATACTTTATAACTTAAAATATTTATATAACAACTAAATCATTTTTATATGATTTTTAAATCATTAGTTCTATTTTTCTATAATTTATTTAATACATTTATTAAATAAATTAATTACCATTAATATTAATTAATTAATGAAATTCATCACAAAATATTAAGTCATTAAAAAACTTAAAATATTTTCTTATACCATAATATAATTTTAAATGATTTTTAAAGTATTAAAATCATTTTAAGTAATTTATTTAATATTATAATTAAATAAATTTAATATTCAAAAAATATTAAATATTAATGAAATATATTCAAAATAATTAAAAACCTATTTTTAGGCTTTAAAATAATTTTTAGTAATTTATTTTGTATTTTTAATAATTAAAAACTAATTTTCTCTAATTATTTAATAAAAATAATAATTTTATAATTAATCTGTCGCTATAGGTGTTCTTGAGGAAACCCAGAAACTCATAGCCAGTTGCCGAGTTACTAGGTTTGACCACCATTTAATCCATGATCCTAAGGTTTTCTAGGCTGGCTATAGTGTTTAGATTGTAGTATAAGTATAATACTACTATTATCAATCCAGTTCATGGCCATACAACAACAACAACAAAGAAGTGAGATATAGGCCTCACAAATTCATGTAAGAGTTGTTCTTCGTTTCTGGGTTTTCCAGAAATGAAGAACAATTCAAGGGGTTACTTTCCAGGTCTTGAATCTATGCGTTCCAGGTTTTCTTAGTGTTTTTTATTGGTTCAATCATGTAGAATACATGTCAGGGTACAACAACATATCACTAAATCATCTTAACAACAAAACAATTGACAGATCAAGACTGGTCAAAGTGCATGCCAATAACTGCCTTTGAAGATTTCTGGGATGCCCATAATCTTCATCCGGCATGATGGTCAACCCTTGTTTGACCGACTACAACTTCGTTTCTGTTATGGATCTAAGTGTTCTAATGGCTTTACTATGTAGCCTACATGTCAGTCTCCCAATCTATTACACAAACATGGCCAAATCACTTAACATCAGGAAGATCAGAGGCCACGAAAATGTTGTCAAACCCTTTCTGGGTTTCTGGGCTGCCCAGAAACCAGTTGGTCATAGTTAGTCAACGACCTTTGACCCTTAATAACTTTCAATCTACACATGATCTGGGCTTGATTAAAGTTCTAGATTAAAGCCCTTACAACATATAACCGATCTATAACCTTAAACACAACAAACAACTAACAGGTAAAGATCTATGGACCCTGACATTCGATTGTTAACGTACAGACTATACAGACTCTTTTTAAAGTACTTAGGGGGATCAGCCCTTTGTATCATGTATTGTCCACAAACATCTAAACATTACACGTACAAAATCCCCTATGTTAGGGTTGTTCGTCTCAGTTTAAATTTAGAATTTTCGCACTAAAGAAAGTTTAGTTTGGAACTAGCTTACCGGTGTTTCTAGAATTTTAGAACACTTATTCAATTTCCATCAATAAAGGTTTAATACAAGAATGTATAACTGAACAAGGCTATCAAAGTCAAAGATCGAATATTAACAATATATAACTGAATAAACGTGATACACATACAAAGTACTATTTTCAAAAGAGTTAGAACAATCTCATTTGAATTGGCGTATTAGAACAATATATGCTTTGTATAATAATTAGAAAAGTGAAACTTGCTCGATGTAACGAATTAGGTTACAAGAGCTTAATCAATCGTATATAAGAATAGAATTAATAATCTCGCTCAACCAAAGTTTGGGAACTTGCATTCATAAATAAAAGAATGAAGTTAGAAAGCTTGCTCAATGTAAATAGTTAAGGTTTAGAAACTTGCACAATTATGAAAGTAGAGTTAGAGAACTTGCCTTGTTTGTAAGCTACACAAATGTAATATAATCTTCAATTACCCTACATACATCATTAAAATCGCAACAACAATTAGTTGTATGAACATTAGCTTTAGGGGTTTAAACCATCATTTAGGTCATAACCCTAACCTAGAACCTAACCATTTAGGTTAACATACTTAACGCCTCTAAAATCACACATTAATCAACATAAACCTTATCGTTTATCTACAACTTTTGAAAACATCACTTTTAGTTTCATTTTATAACTTATTTAAATAATTACTTAAAATCTTCACACTTTAAATTACAACATCTTACAATCTTGTTATTTTAGTTCCTATTATGTCTTAAAATCATTAACATGCATGCTAAACTAACACAAGTCTGTTACACATGATCTGCAATTAAGCATCGCACCTGCCTCTTAGACCAAGGTATGGCGCAATTTATAATACCCGATATTTTCTATATAAATAAATAAGAAATTTTGCGTATAAATTTTTTTTATTTTAAGGATGAGGATTTGTACAAGATAATGTGTATATGTATTTGTGGTAAATAAAAATATATTTATTACATAAATGATTACAAATATTTTTATTTTAGGATTATTGATTATTATAAAGTATATTCTTCTAATAATTAATTTTAAGGTAGAAATGTTTTTATTAATTATTTTACATGAAAATAAATATAATATTAATTATTTTTTACTTAATTATTAAGGTTAAATATGAAGAATAAATCGATATGGAATCCAAACCCTAATTTTGAATTTTTTATCAAGGAATGAGAATAATAATATAATATTAATTATATTTTAATTTTCAATACTATAAATATGTACTGTATGTACGTATTGAGGATGGTTGGTCAATTATTGTGTTTAATTTCAAAACTCTAATATTAATTGGTTAAACCCTAGTTTTACTGGGAAAACCCCTAATTTGAAAATCAATTGTGAGTTTAAGACTGTTATATAACTATGTTATATGTTTTATGTTGTGTATTAGAATTATAATTGTTAATCATGAAAACCCTAATTACTAAACTAGAAACCCTAATTTCTATATTTAGTAGCCTTAATTAGTAATTTTAAAACCTAATTACTAATTGTAAACCCTAATTACTAAATTAGCAAAGTTAATTATAATTAGAGATATTAAACCCTAATGTTCTCAGTATAAATTAATTAGAAACCTAATCTAATTAATGTTAGGTTTGTAATATTCAAGAACGCAATCAAATTGCACAAAAAAGCAAAAAACGTAAAAATCGTAGTTTAAAATTTTACAAACCATATACCCGATCACCCTTTATGCACAATTATTAATTAAACGAAAAATTGAAGAACAAGAATCATACCATTGAAGATCCGAGCTTCCTCAGGTACAAGTTCACCTCCAATTCTTTTCGCGTTCAACTTGAATCCACCGGGTTTGGTTCTTTCCTTTGATCAACGTTAGCCACCCAAGTGTTTGGCCTCTAGAGGTGATCCACCAAGGAAGAAGAAGGATTCAAGAAGATGGGTGGTTGGCTAAACCCTAGTTTTTCTATCTCTATAGAAAAAGAGCGTACTCTCCAACTATTGGAATTATGTATCTTTGATATCTGATATAAGACTCTTCTTATATAGATATCAAGTAACCCTATAAAAATAAGGTATTATTTAATTAAACTCTTTTAATTAAATGGGCTCCCTAATCTTATTAGGGATAATTAATTAAACTCCTTTAATTAATTTTCCTCCTAATCCTATTATTAGGAATAAATGAGAGTACTTATATTAAATTAATTCCTAAACTCTTTTAGAAATTAAAATAATAATAATTGTAATAATATTAATAAGACTCCTCTTATTAATTTATATTTAATATTTCTAAAATATTAAATAATAAATATTAAGCTATTTAATTTATTCTATCACCATAGATTAAATTAAATATACTTAACATATTATTACGATTATGCCATTAACTTCTTAAATAATTATTCTTCCTTTTATGGTGTGACCCTTTAGGTTCTCCATATTAAACCTATTGTGAATAAATCAATTAGAATAATTCTAATCTTATTTAAATAAATAAATTAAACAATTAATTTATTTAAATAAATAATATTTATTCTACAATAGGATAAGCCTCCCTAGCGATCATCAAATTACGACTTTCCGTATAATATAGATTTCAACATTAATCATAAAAGAACCTTTGAGTAAATAGTTACCGTACAATTCAATCCTTCCACCATACAATGTCCCAATTAAATATAAGACATGGAATTACTTCACAAGTCTTATTTTATTTAATTATATGTATTTCGACTCTTAAATGCACAACTCCAAATAATGCAAATTAGAAACTCCTTTCTAATTTCATTCTCGCCTTGCCAAGGACTACTGGGTTGTCATTTATCAAATCACATAGACATTTCTCTTCTTTTTAATAGAAGTGGTAGATTCTTTATCGATCATACATTATCTCCATGTACAACTTATTATACCCAAGCATACCCTTTGATATACCCTAAGGGTCTTAAGGAATAAGTCAAAGTATAACTCATCATACACAAGATACTATGATGATCTCAAGTCCAAGGATCACTTGTACTACTATCACTACAGAATTCCTATCGACAGCAAGTAAAACTCCATTAGGTATTCCTTAGCGAGCCACGCTCAATGAACTTATTCTCTAATAAGCACCTACATACTTGCTTTAGTGTCTCCACACAAATGATCATGAGATCAATCATCCTCATCCAATGAGCAAGCAACGATGTACCAATCTATCCTGATTCACTAATCCCCAATTTAGTAATCCAACGATTGGGAACTATTTTAGTTTTAAGCTTTCAAAGAATTTAGATCTCATTAGAATGATCATCATCATTATTCTAAAAGCATTGCTTAAAACTATGGGTTTATCACATATTATAAAACAAAGATCATGTAGATAATTAAAAGCCTTTAATAAATTAATACTTTTTATTAATAAATGAATAAGATTGTTACAAAGTATATGCTTTATCATCAAACATGATCGGCTTGTGTGCATACTACTTTCAATCTCCCACTTGCACTAAAGCCAATCGTCATGGTATCTCATACTCTTCTTCTTTTAAGTGACGATTATCCCGTTGTTGGATAAGCTTTAGTTAATGGATATGTAATGTTGTTCATGAGAGTCCACTATCTCTATAGTGATTTCCCATCTTTCAATGATTCTAATAATCAAATGAAAGTGCCACAACACATGTTTAGATCCAAGATGAGACTTAGAACTATTCCTAGTTCTCAGAATGAACTTTTAATCCAAACAATCAACTTGCGACTTTCATTTATAGCTATATACTTTGTCTTTATCACTAAACCAAAGAACTTTTTGCTATTTGGAACCTTTCAAATTCACTACACCACCGCGCTCAAGGTAACACTTTACCTTAAAGTGGATTTTCTGTCGTCTCGTCTCTGTCTTCGAAAACTTGAGTCCGTAAAGCCCTCTAGTTTTAATTCGCACCCACCATGTATGCTCACATCCTTAGTGCCAAGTTAAGAACTTTAAGATGTTTTTCACCGCCTTATAGTGATCTTCTCCGCATATGACCGATCAACATTAGATCTCGTATATTTCATTGCATACATGATAGTCACTCATGCAATCTCTCTTTTTGTGAGTCTGTGGGGACTATAAAGAGAGATACACTCCATAGCTCATCAACATGAGACATCTCTTGAGTTTGCCATGCTAAACGACTTTTAGCATCAAATGAATATACATTCCTCGGGTTAAGTTGAGCATCCTTTTAAATCTATCTATATAGATTTGCATCCCCAATTAAGATACTCTTCCCAAATCATTCATGGAGGATTGTTTAGACAACTTTATCTTTACCGATTGTAGCATTGGTATGTAATTCCTCATCCGTAGTATATCAACATATAATACTAGAAATTTCAAGACGCCCCACCGACACACTTTCATGTACACACTAAAAACTCTTACCTCATCGTATGTAACTCGATCATCATCTTCTATGATGCTGTACCTCATCATCATCATCATCATGATGAATCCATACCTCCTAGGTATCTTCATGATACTATTTCGATTTACGATTTATTGTGTACAATAGGTCTATCTACGTGTTCCTCTTATTTGACTTATAGTGTTTTGTGGTTCTTGAACTCTTCAAGATCTATTATCCTCCCACTAGCCCCTTTCAATGATAAACACCTTTATCTTAGAAGGCAGCGTGTTTCAAATAAACACCTTTTTGCTAAGTAGATTATAGAACATATACCCTAAACTTACTTTAGGATGTCCCACAAATCAGATTTGTCAAATCTTGTCCCAAGCTTATCCTTTGAAACCTTTTCACATAAGTTGACAAACCCTTATCTTAACATACTTAAGATTAGAATCCTCCCCGTCCATAACTTTTATGGAGTCTTGGGGCGGGATTTTGAGGTTACCTTTTCGTAGATATGCAAACCATTTCTAGGACATGATCCTGTAAGGATACCGGAATGTCGGTAAAATCATTATGGATCGCACTCATGTTCAAATAGGTACGATTTTTCCTTTCGTATACATCAATCAATTATTATGTATCGAGAGGCGTCCATTATGAGAAAACCATTTGAGATGATCTAGAAACTTATTTCACAAGTATTTATTCCTTGATCTAATCAAAGAATCTTAATACATTGTCAATTTGTTTCACTTCAATTCTTTTGAACCTTTCAAATAATTCATACTTGTATTTCAAAGAATACACACAATTCAACTCTTTGAATGATCATCTCCTTTTCTTATACTAATTTGTTCAATATGCAAAATTATTTTCATGTAAGTCAAGTATACAAAATTTATTAAGTAATATTCCAGCTTCTATACAAAACATTATTATTATAAATAGAACAACAATTGTTCTTAATTATAATACCAAAGATTTCATTGTCCAACAATAAAATGGAAATAATATTTTAACAAGAACTGGAATACAATAACAACTTATCGACTTAATAGATTTGCCCGTAGGCATTGCTAAACTATAAGTTTCTATGGCTAATATGCAACCCTTTGCTTCATTTCCCACACATAGATTACTTATATTTGTTTAACTTTCTACTTCTTGCTTGGTCCCTTCATAAATCTATATTTATGATAACCAAAGTCGGTATCCAATACCCAAGTAGAACCTCGACTTAAAGAAAATTTATTTCAATCATGAACAAAAATCAGTATTTGTAATCAAAACTTCACTAAGCTTCTTTGGTTAGCCTCTGCAAGATGCTTCTCGCAGCTTTCTTTCCAAAGGTCCAGTGCTTATTGCGAAGTGGAAGCAAACTCCTTTGCTATCCGTATCGCTTTTGTTCTTATTATCCTTTGTTTATGCCTTTCTATTTACCTTCTTTGAATCGCTTCTTCTTTTCGTAAGATCCTTTGGCCCCTACCAAGAAGACTTGATCTTTCTTGGTTGAAAGTGACTCTCAACATTTTTCAATATGTTAAGCAAATCAATGAGGTCGATATCTAGCTTGTTCATATGAAAATTCACAACAATTGTGAAAGGAGTCCGGAGTGAGTGCAAGATCAAATCTTGGCTCAACTCTCCATCCATGACAAAACTCGTTGTCCTAATTGATCAATCAAATTGATAATGTTAAGGACTTTTATCTGCATCTTATAGTTTCATCGGCCATTCTAGATCGGAAGAGCTCCTTAGATATCCGATATCTATCACCCCACTTTCCTCACCATCAACTACTTGATGTGCAGGAATATAGTAGAAGCATCCATAGTTTCATGTCGACGCTCAAGCTTGTTACTCATGGATGCAAGCATGATGCATCGAGCCAATCAGCATCATCTTGCCACTTTCTAAAAGTAGCAATCTCTTCCTCGAGGCATTGTCTCAAACCATTGCAGGATAGGCGATTATGATATAAGATAGCTTTTTAAATGCATGAGAACTATTCTCAATTTCCTTAACCAATCCGCTTAATTCTATCCCGATTTAATTTAGCATCTAATATGCTTCGCAAAGATAGTAATTTAGACATTGTAAAATTTCAGAAATGAATTTGTAATTAACAACATTTTAACATACATTCTTTTATTAATTACCAAAATAAATTAGGTCTTGTTTTAAATTGGTATCTCCCACTATTTTCTTCAAACTATATTACCCTCACTTATATAGTTCGCAAAAAATCTAATTAAAGATTTGCTAGTGAGAATAAGGATCCCATTTCAAATGTATATAGCCTTGTGGTGACACAACAAACTATATTAAATAAATAGGTAGACAACTTTTGTCAATTACATCAACTATGCAACTCCTTTTCTTTTGCCTCTTTAGATTATTTTGATCAAGTGGTGGCACATCCAATCAAAATTATCCAAGTTAAGTCCAACCTAGCACTCCATATATTCAAAAAGAAAAATATCATCCTTGTGGTGACACAACAAAACAATATTGTTCAATTTTCTTTATAAGCATCAAATGTGATAAATTAACATCTTAAATACTTAATACTTGCCTTGTGGTGACACAACAAACTCATATTAAATATTTAATACTCTATTAATTTTATCATGCTAGAAGGCTAACGCTCGATATTCCAAATATCTTTGAACGCTTAGGACTTAATATAAAAAAAATTGAGGGGTTTGTTATTAATTTGTCTCATCTTGTTTAATAGCACATTACATATATATATATAAAATATACGCATATTAATAAACATGCCAAGCATGTTTGCAGCATGTTTGCATAATATATATATATATATATATATATAATAAGCATGCATATATAGAATACTATATTCTACCCGGATTGATTATGGACTTTTATTCTAGTTTGTCTCACTAGAGCCACCAAGTGAACCAAAAGGTCAAACCCTAGGGGTGCAAGAAATAATATTTAAATATAACTATTACATTTAAACCCTGGGCTCCATTACAAACGGGTCTTCAAGCGCCTCGCTTCCTTGATCTCCAATTTTTCAAAATTAATTCTAACTATTCCTATTACAAAACTATTTAAAATAAATAGAAACCTTGATCAGCAGTCAAGGGGAAGTACATAGGAGGGAGTTAGAATTTACATTAAGAAAAATTAGAGAAGACGAGGTACGCAGACCCCATTTAATAAAACCCATACATTCATGCATCCAACTAAAATAAAATCCAATCACATCGTCAATAGTCCATAATCAATCCCATTTATTATCATACACATCACCATATGCATCAATAAATAACATTCATCTCATGAATAATAAACATTTAATATATATATTGATATCATTTAATGGGCAAATTTAGTTAGTATAAAATCTAATTTTGAATCAAAATAAACTCCTTTATTTTAATCCAAATTTAAATCAAAATAAAACTATTTTATTTTAATTTATCCAATTTTGAATAAAATAAACTATTTTATTTTAATCAAAATCTTTAATCAAAATAAACTCATTTATTTTAATTAATTATGGAATCCAATTCCAAGTAAAAAAAAAAATTTTTATTAAAGGAAACACTGATTTTAATTTTATGAAATCCAATTCCATGTTCACAAATAAACTCCTTTATTTTTTGAATAATATTTTCAAAATCTTATTTCATATCTAAATAAACTCCTTTATTTAAGGAAATTAGGATTCTTTTTCCTATTCACAAATAAACTCTTTTATTTTGAATAATATGAAATCTTATTTCATATATAAAAATAAAACTCCTTTATTTAACAGGAATCCAACAACTCAATTCAATTTCAACTCTAATTAGTTAATTTGAAATTCAATTTTAAAATTAAAATAAACCTTTTTATTTTTAAGATTAAAATAAATTTTTATTTTAAAATTAAAATAAATTTTTATTTTAATTATAAAATTATTAAAATAATATTTATATATATATATAAATATATATATATATATAATAATAAACTGTATATGGAAGAATATTTATATATATATATATATAATCCAAATATATATATATATTAGATATATATATATATATATATATATATATATATATATATATATATATATATATATATTACATTTTGTATGAAATCTTATTTCATTATTTAATCGAGAGCTAGCCCAACGTGAATAAAGCAAGTTGCTTTTAAGCAAATAATAAGTATTCATTTAATCATACTAATATATATATATAATATATATAATATAATAATATTCACGTGAAGCTTCATATATATAGATCCATGTAACTAAAAAATAGGTAGCATTGATTAAAAATATATGAAAAATATTAAAAGGCCCTTGATGCGGGATCACTTGAAATAATATGATATCATATTACTTTTAAATATTTTTTTTTTTTTTTTTTTTTTTAAATTTTATATAATAAAATTATGCCCAATTAAATTGTTCTAAACACATATCAATATACATATCAAATTAAAACAATTAATAATTCGTGATAAAGGTTTGGCTCGATGCCACCGTTAGGTTTGTAATATTCAAGAACGCAATCAAATTGCATAAATAAAAGCGAAACGTGTAAAAATCGAAAATGAGTTTAAAATTTTACAAACCATATACCCGATCACCCTTTATGCACAATTATTAATTAAACGAAAAGATGAAGAACAAGAATCATACCCTTGAAGATCCGAGCTTCCTCGTGTACAAGTTCACCTCCAATTCTTTTTTTCGCGCTCAACTTGAATCCACCGGGTTTGGTTCTTTCCTTCCTTCGATCAACGTTAGCCACCCAAGTGTTTGGCCTCTAGAGGTGATCCACCAAGGAAGAAGAAAGGATTCAAGAAGATGGGTGGTTGGCTAAACCCTAGTTTTTCTATCTCTATAGAAAAGAGCGTACTCTCCAACTATTGAAATTATGTATCTTTGATATATCCACCCATATAAGACTCTTCTTATATATAGATATCAAGTAACCCTATTAAAAAAATTGGGTATTATTTAATTAATTAAATTTAATTAAATGGGCTCCCTAATCTTATTAGGGATAATTAATTAAACTCCTTTAATTAATTTTCCTCCCTAATCCTATTAGGAATAAATGAGAGTACTTATATTAAATTAATTCCTAAACTCTTTTAGAAATTAAAATAATAATAATTGTAATAATATTAATAAGACTCCTCTTATTAATTTATATTTAATATTTCTAAAATATTAAATAATAAATATTAAGCTATTTAATTTATTCTATCACCATAGATTAAATTAAATATACTTAACATATTATTACGATTATGCCATTAACTTCTTAAATAATTATTCTTCCTTTTATGGTGTGACCCTTTAGGTTCTCCATATTAAACCTATTTGTGAATAAATCAATTAGAACAATTCTAATCTTATTTAAATAAATAAATTAAACAATTAATTTATTTAAATAAATAATATTTATTCTACAATAGAGGATAAGCCTCCCTAGCGATCAACGACTTTCCGTATATAATATAGATTTCAACATTAATCATAAAAGAACCTTTGAGTAAATAGTTACCGTATAATTCAATCCTTCCACCATACAATGTCCCAATTAAATATAAGACATGGAATTATCACAAGTCTTATTTTATTTAATTATATGTATTTCGACTCTTAAATGCACAACTCAAATAATGCAAATTAGAAACTCCTTTCTAATTTCATTCTCGCTTTCGCCAAGGACTACTGGGTTGTCATTTATCAAATCACATAGACATTTCTCTTTTTTAATAGAAGTGGTAGATTCTTTATTGATCATACATTATCTCCATGTATAACTTATTATACCCAAGCATACCCTTTGATATACCCTAAGGGTCTTAAGGAATAAGTCAAAGTATAACTCATCATACACAAGATACTATGATGATCTCAAGTCCAAGGATCACTTGTACTACTATCACTACAGAATTCCTATCGACAGCAAAAGTAAAACTCCATTAGGTATTCCTTAGCGAGCCAATGCTCAAAGGAACTTATTCTCTAATAAGCACCTACATACTTGCTTTAGTGTCTCCACACAAATGATCATGAGATCAATCATCCTCATCCAACGAGCAAGAAACGTATGTACCAATCTATCCGGATTCACTAATCCCCAATTTAGTAATCCAATGATTGGGAACTATTTTAGTTTTAAGCTTTCAAAGAATTTAGATCTCATTAGAATGATCATCATCATTATTCTAAAAGCATTGCTTAAAACTATGGGTTTATCACATATTATAAAACAGCATCATGTAGATAATTAAAAGCCTTTAATAAATTAATACTTTTTATTAATAAATGAATAAGATTGTTACAAAGTATATGCTTTATCATCAAACATGATTGGCTTTTGTGCATACTACTTTCACACCATAACCAAATCAGAAGCCAGAAATCAAGATTGTTCAAAGAAGATATAAACCCTAGCCATGGAATCTGACCTTCGATCTATTGTTAGATGTTAATTTTTTGTGTGTTAAAAATGTTAAATATGATGTATAATGATGATCTGGGTTGATATATGTTAGATCCATAACATCTATAGGCTCAGATTTGATGTTCTTAAAAATCTGGAAAACTAAAAATATGGTATGACAAGCTAATGTCAGAACCCATAGATCTCGGTATGATATGTGTTTTTGTTGTTTTAATGTTTGATCATGTAGTATGCCATGAGATCTTTATTCTAGAACTTGAATCAAAGTCAAAACATGAACCGATTGTAAGTTTTTCAAGGTCAAAGTCGTTGATCGACCGATCAAAGACGTAAGTTAATTTAACTTGAACCATTACACCTACTAATGACGACATTTTAAACCGTCTAGATCTTTTAGTGTATTTTTGTTTTGTTATTTTTGTTGCATCTAGATTGTAGTCTTGTATATGAACTCCATGTTTATTCCTTATAATATCCCAATCATCAAACTGTGTGATTATAGAGGACGGTCAAACCAGGCCAAACGATAATGAAACCTATTTTCGGGTAACCCGTGAAACGCCTGAAATATATTTCGATCGACATGGTTTTCGACCAAATATCAATAATCTGATCTTCGATTGATGTTGTTGCTTTAGTGATCTATTATGATAGAACCCTTCCTTGTCATGCTGGCTACATACTGAATTCATTAAATCACATAAAGATTACATGGATCATAAGTTATGGAAGCCCAAAAAAGTGAGCGAGATGCTTTTCATTTCGGGTAACCTGAAATGAAGAACAAAGACTCGATAACTTTGTTCAAGGCTCCAGATCTCGTTGGTTATGAATGTTATGATCATGTTTGTTGTTGGGTCATGTAGTCCTACATTAGTACTACATGGTCTGATCAACAACATGTCTAGAAACATCACATATTCGATTTTATTTTCGGTCAAACGAGGCATCTCGAAACTGGCTATGAATGTTCTTGAGGGCTCAAGAACACCTAAAATGACGATTTACATGCTAAAGGGCTTTTAGCGACATAATTTAATTAAAATTAATTAAATTAATTTAAAAATTATTTTAAAATAGTAATTAATTTCCAAAAAATACAAAACTAATTGTAAAAATTATTTTTAAGTTATAAAATTAACTTTTAATCATTTGAAATATTTTTCATAAATATTAGTATTTATTTAAATATTATTGATAATTAATTTATTTATTAAATACATTAAATAAATTAAATTAATTAATTAAAAATAATTTTATTATATTAAAATCATTTTAAATGATAATAAATTATTTAAAATATATTTAAGTTATAAAATATAACTTTTAATATTTTAAATCAAATTTCATTAATTATTTAATATTAATGATATTAAAGTTATTTAATAATTATATTAAATAAATTAGTTTAAAAATGATTTTAATATTAAAAATCATTTTAAATGAAAATAAAGAGTTTAAAATATTTTAAGTTATAAAATATAACTTTCAATATTTAAAGGAAAATTTCATTAATTATTATTAATGATATTAAGTTTATTTAATAATTATATTAAATAAATTAATTTTAAAATGTTTTTTTATTATAAATATCATTTTAAATAAAAATAAAGTGTTTAAAGATATTTTAAGTTATAACATATAACTTTTAATATTTAAAGGATAATTTCATTAATAATTTAATATTAATTATTATTATTTTAATATTAATGATATTAAATTTATTTAATAATTATAATAAATAAATAGTTTAAAAATAGTTTTATTAACTTAAAAATCATTTAAAAGGATATAAATGAATTAAAAATATTTTAAGTTATACTTAATGACTTTTAATATTTTGATAAATAATACATTAATACTTTAATATTAATGGTGATTATTTAAAAATAATTTTAATTCCTTTAAAAATCATTTAAGGGTAATATTAATACTTTAAAAAGTATTTTGAGTTATTATAAATAACTTTAATATTTTGGAAATGATTTCATTAATAGTTTAATATTAATTAAATATTAATAATAATAGAATTATTTAATATTTAAATCATTTAATAATGATTCCGATGTTTGAAAATTCATGATAAATTATAATAAATGTTTTAAAATTATTATAAGTCATTTTAAAATAATATGACTGATATTTATAGATATTGAGTTACAGAATAGAGTCTTAGACTCGATAATTACCCGATAAAGTTGTCGGTACCCCGACATGTTTTAGAAATTGATCTGGACTTAGATAATTTAATTAGATATGTGATTATTTGTGATTCAATGGTTGTTAAACATGGGTAATAATGTGATTAGGTTATGTGCTGATTGCGAAATGCAGTACTATGTGTTATAGTCTATTGTTCTAATCGAACGAATGATCTTATTACTGATAGGTGGTTATATAAACGATAAAACTAAGTTGCAAATTGTAAGCAACACATCAGGCAAGTATCTTACATTTGCATTTTCTTTATGCAATGGACATGAGTAAGAATGTTTCTAAATTATATTATTACTGTACAGATTATTAACCCTATATTATATACGCTCATTGATTATCAACATGTTAGTATATAGTAATTCCGATATAATATATTCTGTTCGTTAATTTCTATAAATGGTTATACAAGTGTCCCCACTTGGATAATCATTGTATTTAATCACATGTTGATATACCTTTGTCAATTACCCGTATATATATATGTTGAATTATAGATTATTGTTGAACAAGATAAACCTTACTATTATCCAACTTAATTGCTTTGGTTGGTAACCCAGACTAGTTTGAACATCCCTTACACAAGAAAACTTTTTATGCACCTAAGGTGGACAGAGTGAACGATCCTATCGTTCTTGCATGTAGTATTGATCAATGCAGGGCATAACAGTCGATCACCCCCGCGTCTGTAAGTTAAGTTATGACGGTTTGCAGATGAATTTCTGTTTAACCTTTTCGAAAATGAAAACAATGTCCATAACATGTCACCATAACCTCAGTTATAGTCAATATGTAGTTTCAAAAATTTGAAAGAGAATTGTTATGTTATTATTATCGGTTCAGATTACTTCACAACTATTGACTTGTTGTAGAAGGGTAGTATAAAGAAAATATTTAAATTCTTTCAGTTTATATATATATAATTGTTATTACTTGTTGGGCACTCAAATGCTCATCCTTGCTTAATTTAAATGTTTTCAGCTAAGTGTGAAGAACCAAAAAGCTCATGCAGAAACAAAGAGAAAGGAAAGCTAACCAAATAAGATTTGTGGTAGTTTATGTATTAGTTCGATATTATTAAGACAAGTATAATATATATTATCTATTATGGGTTGTAATGAATGTTTAAAGGTTAAGTACTTGGGATTTAGACTCTGATGATATGTAAATTAAGTTGATTTTTTTATATTATTGTTATTATTATTAGTATTATTCCGCTCATAGAAATGGTATCGTGAAGTACCAAGTTTGGGTTTCAAGTACCTAGATTTGGGGGGCTTTATAGCAGCGGTATGACATACTTAAGCACAGGGACCAGGTGTAAATTATATTTGGCCTTGATATTGCTTGCTTTTAAGCGTTAATGCGGCCAGGCAATTGCTACTTGGTGATCTTGTGACGAACAAACCAAAAATACAAAGAATGATGTTCCATTTTTAGCCCAACTAACACGAATTTCACCCTTAAGACAGTGAAATTAGCACATCCAATTGATATAAAACTAACACAAACATGTTTCCTCACATATTCATCAACTTAGAACAATTAAACATCAAATTAAACTATTTTAATACCTTAAATTTTATGTTTTCTCATGAAAACTCCATTTTTGACACCTTTAGCGAATTCGATCATCACGAATTCATTTCTCAATCAATTAACACGATTCCAATTATGCCGCTTTTGTTTCTTAACATATTATCCCAATCCAACTTCAATTCGCAGATTACAACTCATATAAAGCTTGAAATTTAGTACTTTCTAAGGCTATTTTTCAAATATGAACACTGATATTTCATTTTCTTTCTACACACCAATTTCTCATGAATTTGATAACAAATAACAAGTATACATGATGATTAACAGAGTTTTGCAAACCTACATGAACATATATATATACCACAATTCACGTGATTTCAAATCACATAGAATATATATACATATATATCAAAACTAAAAGTTAGAATGGGTCTAGTTTATACCTTGATTCTTTGATGGTATGATAGCCAAATTAAGAGAAATCCTTTCCCCAAAGCCCTTCTTCTCTAACCCTCCAATATCACTATGTTCTCTTCTTCCAAGCTCTCTCTCAACACTCTGTGATATCTAGCTAAGACTTAGAAAAGTAGACGCATAGGAATTATAAACTGACTACCATTTCCCCCACTAACGTCAGGTAAAAATATATAAAAAGTTTGCGTCAGTTGAATAAGCCAAAGGCCACAAGGCCTTGTTTGGCTAAACACATAACCCCCAACTAGATTATTATTATATTATTTATATTATATAGTTTTCATGTGTCACACTCTAGTTACTTAAATAACTTTAGGTTAATTAATTTAAATTAATAATAATAAAAATCTTATTATCATTATTATACTTACAATTAATAAATAATTATATATCCAATTTAATTAATAAATTAGACACATCATGTGACGCCCCCAAAATAGGTCCAATCCAACCAACCCATTTTGAGTCGCCAAATACATGGTACAGAAAATAACTACAACTTTATTACAATAATTGTCGTGAAAATACAACAACACATATGTTGTGAGTTTTAATACCAACTATGACTCATGTCCCAACTATGGACAGCACCTCACAGTGATAACTTAATAAAGCTACAATCTAGAACTGTTTTAGAAATTAAAATCTTTGGGAAGTGCTCAAGGAAACCTTCGTACATGGGAGGCCATGTGTCTAGGTTATGATAGATATCATATGCCCATAAAATTATCCTTGGAATAGACCCCAAAGAAAAACGAGAAGATTACTATCATATTCTTCCCAATGGTGTGTCATCTCTTGACCTATCATTATCTCCACCGTCTCTAATTGAGAATTATACTTCAACCAAACCCCAAGATTATATAGGTAGTGCTCGTATATATACTCAGCAAGTGGATGAGCACAACCCTGTCTTATGATGACACGAGGTGGTATGTCATTAGACATCTTGTATGATAGTGGCAAAACACCCTTCCAACGTTGGGTTCGCCTCACCCTAGTTGATTCACCAAATATAACTACTAAATGATGACCACCGCTCTATTCCCTCGTTATCCCCGCTCGACCCAAATTACACTTTTATTACACAGAAAGGAATTGTGAAGCAAAAGGGTGAGCACAACTAGCTCAGTAAAGAATATCATGACTAAAGATAAATAAATTATTAATAATCTTCATCAGTAATAAATCAGAGATTTAGAACATATGGTAGATGATAAAACTTTTCAACTATAGTTGCAGTGGAACGAGCAATCCATTAGAAGAGTCAAATAGATCATAAAGTCTATTATCTTCTCCATGTTAAAAGTTCACCAACAATATTTTAACCCTGTAACATCAATCAACAGTTCTTGTCCACAATCATGTGAATAACTCATAATCATAATTGTAGTTCTAAATTCCTTTTCGCATTCAAGACGAAGATAATTTTCATCACCTGTCTTTACCTGAAACATCAAAGATCATGGTTATACCAAATCACAGTTCATGTTCATAATCATACTAATAAATTCATCTTTGCACTACGGGCCAAAGATATTCATAAACAGTTCATCTTTGCACTACAAGCCAAAGATATTCAACAACAGGTCATCTTTGCACTACAGGCCAAAGACATTCATATCTCAAAGAAATACATAATCATTTCATAATTTATATAAACCATAATTATAACCATGTTGATCAATTCACCTTTGCACTTAAGCTAAAGATATTCAATTATAAATTCAATGGTCATGATCATACCAGACACAATTCAACTTTTCACTACTGGCCAAAGAGAACCCTAGTCATGATCATACCAATAATCTACCCATCTTTATACTCCAGTGAAAGAGAATTTCAACATCAGGGTTATAAAAATGTTATATATGATAATAAAATCAATATAATCAATACATAGTTTTAATCTCCAGAGTAATATTCATAAATCAACTATAATTTGGTCAGAAAAAGAAACCAATTTTGCCGTGAATAGTACCCGTGAATAGTAACTCGTGAATAGTAACTCGTGAATAGTAAATCGTGAATAGTAACTCATGAATAGTAACTCATGAATAGTAACTCGTGAATAGTAACTCCGACATGAAAAGTTCCAAATTTGATAAAAATTTCCAACCAATATTTTGGCATAATGATATTGAAGAAAATATCATTTTAAGAAGAATATAACACCCCTTACTATCCCTTACAATCTCTTACTATCCCTTGCTTCAAAAGAGCGAGATTTCATTTGGAATAACGAATTTGAATGAACTTGCCAGTATATAAAGAACACTCAAGATATCAAAATACTCACAAGAATACACTCGATAATATAGAGAGAAATAGAGAAAAACTTGATTTACGGTGTGATTTTCAATTCTAACCTAAGCACCATATTTATAGGAAATTGCTTAGAACACAAGAGAAAGAAAATTTAATAAAATATTAATATTATTATCAAATTTCAAGCCCACCTCTAGACATTTGAAATCACCGATTTTGCACATGTTTAATGAGGCCACAAAATATAAAAAAACGTTTTATTAATAAAATAAATAAAACTTCCAAAAATCAATTATTTGAACTTTGAACTTCAATAATTCATAATAAATAGCCCTTTTATCGGAAAAATTGAATCTCGCATCTTTTTATAGGAAATTCAATTCTCTGAACTTTGCGAGAAAAGTTTTTCCAAATTCCAAATGAAATTGGCCAAATCCACATACAGACGATTTTACATGTTATAATCAAATTTTAGTCAAGAAATGGGGTCCACCGACACACAAAACATGTGTTAATCATTTAATGCAACAAAAATACTCTTCCTCCTCATATACTCATATATCACACATTCATTGTAAAAATATCATCATTATTATATTATAATATAATAAAATATTATTTTATCAGAAAAGATAAAATATCAATTTTCAACAATTGTCACTTTAAAAATTTTCTCCATCTATATCCACATAAAATGAATATTTTCCTTATCATATAAATTAATAATTAATTATTCACAAATAATATTACAGAATCACAATAATGACAACGACCGGGCCTTCTGAGGAAAGAGGGGCTTTCCAATAAGAATTTCTCCTTCTTCATGCCCTGATTAGGTGACCAAACCTCTCCTTGACAAAACTTTCTAGACATTGCCAATAATGTTATCTAATAATATTATTTAAATAATATGAATTATTGATCTGATAATGGGAAATATTGTGCAGTGACAATTATTGAGCAACAATAATATAAAATATCAACGCAGCAATTATTAAATCAATAAAATACTGAATAGTAATTATAAGAAAAAATTGAATACTTTTATTTCATAAAATTCGGGGTCTTACACATCACTTTATTTAATTTATTTATTTCCTTTAAATTAAACAATTCATTTAATTTAATTATTTTCTTAAATATTAAGCAATTGATTTAATTTAATTATTTTCTCAAATTAAATCCTTGAATAAAATTATTATTCAATTTAATTAGCATTAATCAATTTAGTTACCAAATTAATTCACCATAATTATCAATTATTTATTTTCCTCAATATATAAATTATTTAAAATATTTATTTAATTTAATAAATATTAAAATTAAATTACAAATTTCTCGATCGTTACACTATTCTAAACAATAAACAACAATCAATAACATCAGATCATAATATTTTTAAGATTTAGGGTTTATACCACTTTGAGCCTTGATCTTGAATCTGATCATCATGATTTGATATTTGGATGCTATGGATCATATTAAGGACTGAATCACTAAGTAATTTCGTGGGTCTAGAGAGAGAAAATGTTAGTTGAGTGTTTGGTGACCAAATGGCTATTTTTTGTGAACTTTTCTCTGTCTAATTCTATATATACTTGAATGAAATGAATTGGCTGATGTATATGGCTGATAAGTATTGATTTCAGTCACATAGCTAGTCTAGGATGGTTTACCAACTCACTTTAGGGTAAGATCTACAAGTTATCTCCAATAATACAACAAAGGGCAATTAGGTCATTTTGCTATCTATTTTAATGGCACATTTGTCTTTTGATCAAACCCTTAGGGTTAAAACCTATGGTTCTTAAAAATTAATTTCTAGGATTTCCAATTTAGGTTTTCAAAATAGAAATTAATATTTCTAAATTATAATTAGGATTCTCTAATTATACTAAGATTTCCTAATAATAATACAAGCTTGATAATTAGGATTAATATTTCCTAATTAAAATTGCTAATTTAGCAATTTGGTTCATAATTGTACATTAGGGTTTCAAACGGAACAATTAGGGTTTCAAAATTTTAAAATTAGGGTTTTCTAATTAATTATTAGAGTTTCCCTAATTAAGTCTATAATCATAAATACGTACCTTTAAATTCCCAATTTAGGGTTTTCGAATTCCGAATTAGGGCTTCGGATTCCCGGAACTGAAATTAGGGTTTCCAGAACCGGTAGTAGAGTTTATTATCTGTCGATAGGGTTTTCTAACTGAACGTTGACGTTCTTAATATAATATTATGGTTTGGACACTGATATAATTTATCTGGTCAACCCTTGACCCTTAACCACACTCTGTACACATATATTACCACACACACAGAACATATACGTTTATATCCTTAGCACTGTAAGCCTTTACCCAAAAAATTTAAATTCTTAAAATTCCTTCTCGAAAATCTCAAATTCATTCACTTATTTTCTGTCTAGGTTTATTATTTAACCTTAATTCAATCTTTTAAGATTTTAATAAATATCCAAATTCCCGGGTTGTCACACAGATCATGTCTAGAACTCAAGATATGAGTGGTCAAAGTGGGTTGAGCGATCTTGGGAAACCGTTTCTGGGCAACCCAGATTTCCCAGGAACCTCCTGACAAGATTTTGTTTGCAGTGTTTTATGTTTTAGGTCATGTTGTTGGTTGTATGTTGTAGACTATTACATGAACTACCAATCCATGCTATTAGATCACCTAGATTACGATCATACCATTCAATACCATCCTAGAAAAGCAAATGTAATAGCTGACGCATTGAGTAGAATATCATATGCGGGTACAAGTGCGATATTGCCAACGCAAAGGCCCATTTAGTATGACTTACAAAGCATATGGAGATAGAGTTAAAGACTCCAGGGACCCATGTGATAATGGCGAATATACAAGTAGAACCGACTTTAATCGATAAAGTTAAAGCTGCTTAAGCTACAGACCTGGAGCTGATGCGTATGAGGAAGAAAGTTCAAGAAGGTGCTATTCCAGGAAGCAAGAATCGATTAAGAAAGAATACTTCGAATCAACTCCAAACTTTGTGTTCCTAACGATTCTGACTTGAAGTAAAAAATCATGATGGAGGCGCACAACATACCGTTTGCAATCCATCCTGGGAGTACCAAAATGTATCGTGATCTTCGACATACATTTTGGTGGAGCAATATGAAGAGAGAGATAACGAGGTTTATCTCAAGGTGTCTAACTTATCAACGAGTCAAGGCGGAGCATCAAGTGCCAAAAGGTCCATTGCAACCACTTGAAATTCCAGAATGGAAGTGGGAGCACATTACCATGGATTTCGTTACTGGTCTTACCAAGGTTTCTCAAGGCATAGATGTGATTTGGGTCATTGTTGATAGATTGACCAAATCTGCTCATTTTTTACCGATACGAGAAACGTATACACTTGAACGTCTTGCTCGTATATACATAAACGAGATTGTAAGATTTCATGGTATGCCAGTATCCATAGTTTCTGATCGAGACACAAGATTCACTTCACGATTTTGGGTTAGTTTGCAAAAAGCTATGGGCACGGATTTACAATTTAGTTCAGCATATCATCCTCAAACGGACGAGCAGTCGAAGAGGACTATTAAAACTCTTGAAGATTTATTAAGACTCTGTGTCCTTGACTTCAAAGGAAGTTGGGACAAGTTTTTACCATTGGTGTAGTTTTTCTACAACAACAGTTATCAAGCAAGTATTAGCATGGCTCCATTTAAGGCGTTATATGGAAGAAAGTGTCATTTTCCAATATGCTGGGATGAGGTGGGTGAAGCAAAGTTGTTAGGAACGGAGTTGGGATGTATGACTACGAAAAAGATTCAAACGATCCGACAACGTATAAAAACCTCACAAGATCGACAAAAGAGTTATGCTGATCTTCATCGAAAGGACGTGGAGTTAAATATTGGAGATCATGCGTTGTTACGTGTTGCTCCATGGAAAGGAGTTACGAGATTTGGAAAGAGAGGAAACCTCAATCCTCGATTCATTGGCTCATTTTTAATCCTCGATCGAGTAGGAACTGTGGCCTATAGACTCGCCTTACCGCCAAGTATGTCTCGTATTCATAATATTTTTCACATATCTATGTTACGTAAATATGTGAAAGACCCGAACCACATTATTGAATTAGAATCGGAAGAGATAGCGGAAGATTTAACGTATGAAGAGGTACATGTTAAAATCTTGGATAAGAAGGATCATATTCTACACTCCAAGGTTATACCTCAAGTCAAAGTTTTGTGAAGAAACCACGATGTTGAGGAAATGACCTGGGAGTTAGAATCTGAAATACAGTCAAAGTATCCTCACCTCTTCAATATACCAGGTACACACCCTAATTTCGAGGATGAAATTTCATAAGAAGGGGAGGTTGTAAGACCCAAACTTTTATAAATAAAGATTAATTTTTCTCGAAATATATTTTTGAATATTATGGTGTGGATTTGATATAATGTTATAGTTGTGGGTATTATTTACAAATTTTGCAAAAGTAAGCAAGTGGTTATATAATATTCGATTGGTTAGGGAATATTCGTTTTAACGAGGAATATTAAATGCACGACACGATCATCATTGGTGGACCCCCACAACGGAAGTATTGTCGTAGTAAGAAAATGACAGAATTATATTTTTATATAAATAACAGCGAAAGTTTTACCGTTAAACTGTTGAACTACCCGGAGGTAAAAGCACAGTAATATGTGTGGTTTCATAGTAGCACACGATATTGATTATTGATGCTTACGTGAGAAGTCACTCAGTTATACTCAATTATTGCTACAAGAATTGCTGCATAATATCTTTCATATTATTGATTCAATTATTATCACAGTATCATCGGCATAATATTTTATATTATTAAATCAATAATTGAGACGACAAAGTAATTCATATTATTATTTGCAATATTGACAATGTCTAGAAAGTTTCGTCAATGAGAGGTTTAGTCACCTAATTGCGCGCCAATAGGGAGAAATCCTTATCGGAAAGCCCCCTCTTTCCTGGGAATGATCTGGTTGTTAAATATTGTGATTTATAATATTAATGATAAATAAGTTCGTGTGGATAAAGATGAAATTGATATTTCCATTATGTTGGGATTATTAGTGTTAGTGAAAATCGACATCTATTTTGATAATAATGGATGTTTGGAGGTTATATTGACCAATCGGGTAATTAATCGGATAAATGAACAATTAACTACTATTAATTCACATGCTTATAACTATTTGTTCACATGTGTGTACTATTGATTCACATGCATGTACTATTAGGGGATGTGGTGCAAGATTGATAATACTTGTATGACTAAATTAAAAATGGAGGTATAGATGAAGGTACTATACTGTAATTATTTTTTCACATTATTGTACTATTGATTCACATGATTGTACTATTGATTCACAAGATGTACTATTAGGGGAGGTGGTGAAAGTTTGATAATACTTACAGGACTAAATTAAAAATAAAGGAAAAGATGAAGGTATTATACTGTAATATTTTGAGCCCCAAAACGTGCAATTATCGAAACTATGTTTTCCTATAAATAGAAGCTCATTCTTTATTCATTCTCACCAATTCACTAAGACTCACAAGAGCAATTATAGAAAGATAAGCTATAGAGAGAGAAGTTTTAGAGAGAAAGTAGAAGAGAAGTCCGCTACCTCACTATTCCAGTATCCAGTCTTCTTATGAGGTAAGGGATATTATTTTTTTCCAGTATTCATAAGGAATAATATTTTCTTCCATACTCTGTAGTATGTGAGTAATATTATTTCATCTCGTATTCCTGATTATACCCTCATTTTGTTAAATTCTTGCTTCTATACTCTATGAAATTGGTAGAATATCCTTGAAATTTGCGTTTAAACTAGTATCGTTTCACAAGGATATTTTCTACACATTCTTGTTATATTTTAAGTTTTTCATGCCGGAGTACTGTCCATGAGTAGTATTCATTTTTACGGTACTATTCACAAAGTACTATTCACAGGATACTATTCACAAAGTACTATTCACGAGAACTATTCATAAAGTACTATTCACGAGTACTATTCACAAGGTACTATTCACGGGGTACTATTCCTAAAGTACTTTTTACGGGGTACTATTCACTTGGGTACTATTCACCCGGGGGATTATTCATGACAAAAATTGATTTCTTTGCTGTCCAAATCATTTTTGATACAATATTATTCTTGAATTTTACTCCACAAAGCAGTATCATGTTGACAATTTGGACAATATTGAATCCTAGATAAATTAAATTATAAATCTTTAAATATTTATCTTTTGCTTGCTTTTAATTGAATTCGTATATCATTATCATCATCCTCATGCTTATATTATGATAAAAGTCATTTGTGGCTTATGTGCATAGATGTACTATTGATTGGTATGATTATGACCAGGGATCATTCGGTATTATCATGACCCGTAATGTTACAAATGATGTGGTAAAAGTCCTCATTGGCCTGTAGTGCATTGATGGACAATTGTTGGTATGATTATGACTAGGGATTATTCGGTATAATCATGACCATTAATGATTACATGAATATCCTTGGCTCGTAGTGCAGGGATGATTTAATGATGTGGTTTATTTATTAAGCCGAGTCTCAGCGATAAAATTGATGATAAACTTTTTAAATCATAGAAGATACTAGATATCATGCTCTACTTGACTCTTCTAATAGATTGCTTGTTCCGCTACAGTTAAACTTGATGTTTATTATATTTTATCAGTTTAACACTGTTGAAGGCTAACGATAATTTATTCTGCATTATCTTAGTCATAATATTTCTTATTGGGCTAGTTGAGCTCACCCTTTGTTTTCATTGTTCTCTTCAGAAAATGAGAATATAGCTGGGACTAGTCAGGGAACGGAGTGACGGTCCAAATATATGCATTAGTAGTCCTCATTATTTAGTGAAATAGTGTGATAATAAATGTATTGAGGACTCCATTTGAGTTTGAATACTGTCTAGAAGACAATATTCGTATTAAAACTCTCAGCTTATGTTTTGTCGTATTTTACACGACAGTTGTATAATTAAGTTGTATTTGAAATTTATACCATGTATTTAACGACTCAGAATGGGTGATGTATACCTATTTTGGGGGCGTCACACAATTACAATAATAATAAAACCTTTCCCATGTTCTGTTAACCCATACATTCTTTGCTTACCATAATATAATTCATACAAACATACTAGTCTATTACAAGATAAACTAATTATTCATCTTCTCTTTGCCTTTATCTTTACTAGAACCCTCAGTTTGTTCAGCCTTAGTTGCAATCATAAAATGCAAGCAAGGAGTGAGCATAACTGGCTCAGCAAGTCAGACAATGTATAATATAAATACCACGTTGAGAATCTTATGATTATTCTGCAATAACTGAACAAGTAGTTATGAAACATTGAATATCACTTCTCATCTCATAAAAAAATTTCAAAGTACATACAGTGACTTAGAAATTTTGTATAGGTCAAAAGACCATGAACATTCTCTTTGATTTCCATTTATAAAAAGGACAACCCGACACTAAGTCCATAAGTCCGGCATATCTTACGAGCACATCTAGGTGATCAGCTTATAGTACTCTATGTTGATCAACATTCATCCGTTAAACGTATTCACATTTAGGTTTTGGCAACCTCGCGTGCCCATCGAATAATTGATGTAAAATACATTTGTTTATTCATACTCAGGCTTACCTTGAATTTGTACCAAATAATTGGCGTAAGGTAGCATTAACAATTCTATAATGAAAGACTTGTAAAAAAATTAATCAACTCTTCAAGATTTAGTCTAGCCGAGGTAAAAATGGCATCGACCCTTTCGTAAAACAATTCATGCATCTCGTAACATGACTCACAAAAAACTTGGCTAACACGAATGTTAGACAAGTGTTAAGAAAACATGCCTTCATGTGTCTTCAAATAAATATTCAACAACTCTTGGTCTTTACGGTCTCTACAATACATAACCACATAACATACCACATTAGGTCATGAACAAACATGTATGGTTCGTAACGTATCTTACCCTTCTTCTCAATCTAATTGCTCATTAGATTTGTTAATATTGTTTACGGTTTATCGTATTGTTTTACGTTCACGTAATCGTTAACAACTTTTAGTTGTAATTCAAAATGTTATAGTCATCATCGAAGATGTTATTTTAAGTTAATTAAGTAATTAATTCATCATCAATCAGTTATCTTTTTCTTTATATAACTTAACCGAATTTACTTCATTAACAAACTCGTTTCAAGTATTTAGCCGCCCTTACGACTTAGTATCGTTCATCGTTTCATTATTAATAACTTACGTTCAATTAATTTTTATTCAACCTTTAGTAGTTAATTGAAGGTTATAAACATTCTTTAATGATGTTACTTTAGGTCAATTTGAGTATATAATTAACCCTTCATTCACTTCCTTATTCTTCATGTTCATAAGCCTTCTTCTCTATGCCTTACATGGTGCTGGCGCTGCGGCGTGTTGCCTCTTTTTTAGTTCTAACAAAAGAGCTCTAACTCATGCAAGCATACATGTGTCAACAAGCAATACAGAGTAAGTCGAGTATCGATCCACGGAGAAAGTTGTCTAAATTAAACTATTATGCATCAACTAAATCACTATTTTTATATGCTTAAACTAATGCTTATAATTATGAATTACTCTAAATGCAAATAATAACTAAAATAATAATAATAATGCAATAAATCAAATTTGGAGATAATGGGATCCTAACTTCATTTAACCGTTCATCTAATTACAACCATCATGCAAGATTATCAACGTATCATAGAAAAGTAGCCAAGAGCCCTAATGTAGACATAACCATTTTTCAATGCATTATGACTTACTTACTTAACATCCACATGCAATAGACACCATGTAATCATCAATAAAACTAATCTCACTATATTTCTATGTGAGATTGCAACAATATTGAATTTAAGCACAAACCCTTATTTAACTCATACGGTGAAACAGTATATGTCTATCTGATTCACAAAATACAAAGCTAAGCAAAACAGCCCCATATATGCATGCTATCATGATTACAACAATACTCGCATGTTGTTTTTCAATTCCATGCAAGCATATAAAATGAATGGTGATCAATCATTCATACATGTAAATCAACTATGATAGAAATTCCTTATAATATGCAGAATAGTCCAGCAATCAGGCCATAAGTTAGACTACGTATTAAACTCCGTTAGAATCCCATAATGGAGTTTAGTTCATGACTGAACCAAAAGCCATTATGGGATCAAAGCAACGCATGGAAAATAAACAAACAATTAAAAGAGAGAATAGAGAATAGATCAAACCCAATTGCTGATTATAATGCCAACGTAACGTTCAAATTCTCACTAATATCCACCAACATGAAAGTAAAGCATCCACAACGACTGAATTGCAAAGAAGAAGTAGAAAATAATGAAATCTATGCTTGGTTTCACGTTGGAATTCTCTCCAAGTGTAAACCCTAGTTCTCTCATATGAAAAGTACGTAATAAATGAAGATAATCGCGTCTGGTGCCAGCCATAATCGTTTATACAAACTCCAACACTTGAATTTTAAAAATTAAAATAAAGTTAGCAACCTCAGTCAATATAATATTTGCCGCCACGCTATGATCGTAATGTAATTGTCTCGCGGGAGCGCGAAGGCAAAATCAGTGCAATCCGAGTAATGGGGCGGGCACGCGTGATGAAGCCTATGTACTTGAGATGGGCATAGTTCTCGTGAATTGATATTCAATAAGTAGGTATAAAACCCACTTATTAAATACCCCCAAACTTAAACTATTACTTGCCCTCAAGCAATGCATACTACTAGACACTGAAAATGCAACTACATGCTATGCAACTAAATCATGATGCAAACTAGTCTCACATTGTTCCAACTCTAACAAAATTTCATTCTAAAATGCCTCAACGAATTATCCAGATTCAAGATTACAAATTCAAACCAAACTATAGGCATAATATCATACACTCAAATAATTCATATATGCTATAAAGATGTTGTGTGTGTGTGTTATGTTCACCAAAATTTGATTTAAGCAAAGAATACACATGTTAAACTGCTCAAAACTAAAAATTACAGTCTAAATCAAGACTCATGTATACTTATGCAACAAAGACTGTTCCAACATATCAAAACAAACTAAAGTTCAACAATGGGTTTAACTGCTTTATTACTACTCACGAGGGCGATTTTCGCTCTTTCCCGCGGTGTTTATTGCTATTTTTCTTTTCTTTTCTTTTTTTATACAGCGAGTGCGTTTTACGCTCCATCTCGCCCCTTCCAAAAATTCAACAATTCAACTCAAGAAGGCTTCAAGATAGCTTTTTCATTTTTTTATACATAGCATATCCATGTTTTCCCAAAGTTTGAATATCGATGTTTTGTACAGTCTAAGTCACTACAAAAAAATGGGGCTTCAGTAACAACTGATTTTCGTTGCTAAAGGTGCCAAATTTCGTTGCAAAAAGGTTTTAGCAACGACTTTACCGTCGTTGCGTCTTTCGTTGCGCAATGAGCGTTGCTAATTATTCCGCAACAAACATATTTTTTTTGTTGCCAAAAGTACTACATTTTTCAACGAAATTTGGCTTTCGTACAGAGACATCGTTCATTTAGCAACAAAATGTATTGTTACAAAATAATTAAAATTTCGTTGTTAAAAAGCCCATTTCGTTGCAAAAGCCTTCTAATTGGCAACGAAATGAACTCTTTTTTTTTTTACAACGACCATGTATTTTCGTTGCAATTGACACCATTTTGCAATGACATTTTTCGTTACAGTAACTTATAAAAATTGTTGTCTAAACTTGCTTTCGTTGCGGAATGTAAACTTTTTAGCAACAATTTTCATTGCTGATTATATTATTTGGCAACGACATTATGCTGAATCAACAACGAAAAATGTTTTTTCTTTGGTTATTTTTCAATAGCAACGAAAGTCGTCGATTAGCAACGACATTAAATGTTATCGTTTCTTTATATGTGCAACGAAAGTTGATATGATTTGTAACGATAAAAAATGTTGCCTTTTATTTTAGTATTAGCAACAATATCCTCTCCGTTATTAGGTTAATTTTTCGTTGCCAAATATTATATTTTTAATGTCATTAGCAACAAAAATTTGTTGCTAAAATAAATGTATTAAAAATTGTTGTTATATTAAAACTTGTTCAATGCTTTGATAACGAATTAACGACATTATATGTTGTCGTTTCTTTAAATGATGTGCAACGAAAGTTGGTTGGCTCAATGTCCCCATAGCAAATAATGGCAAAAATAAAAAAAAAATACAATATTATTAACTTAATAAAATCATCCACTATATAATCATTCATTATCTTTACAATTAACCATCTAAAGCTACCACAGTTCTTCAATCAAAGTATATATCTACATATATAGAGAGAGTACACTTCATAATTTTGTCCCTCGTTTTCCGTAAACGTAGCACAAAAATTTGATACCCAGTATTTTAAGGCAAGTCGTAGAAGAAGTCTCCTATGTACTATATAATGAACAAATTAGAATTTGGAACATCATGCATGAAAGAGGACTAATAAAGTAACAAGGGACTTCAACACAATCAGCATTTTGGGATAACAAATTACCAATTCTTCAATACTTGCCAAAAATATATATTATCAATTTCTCAAAAGTTCATGGTAGATTGTCCCTTTTATGCGATAAGATTTTTTAAGACTAAATAACAACCATGAAGAATATAGGAGCTCAGTAGCCCATGACGTTACTAACCACATATCGATAAATACTCCTTCCAATTCTAAATTATTGTTGACTTTTAAAAATCAATTTGAGCTATTTTTAAACTCAAATGATAAGATTCGTTAAAATTTATGAAAATACAAATCTTATAATTAGTAATACCTTTTAAACCAGTTTACAATATTCATCATTGTACTGACTAAAATTAAATAAATTCACCTGAGTATGAAATAAATGTCTCAAATTGACATCAAGTCAATAATCTTATATTTGTTCAAAAGGGAATATTAAACTGAACAATTTAATAGTAAAAATATTAAGAAGCCTCTTCAAAAAGATGGAAAGAGTATACCTCTGCAAACTTGGCTGCTAACAAAGCAAAAGTGATGTCTTCGATATGTCTTCGATATGTTTTGACAGGTAACTGACCTCGGTCATTAGTTATTTAGAAGGCTATATAAATGTATTAGGTTGAGTTTTGAAGAGAATCAGGTGGAAGAACAAGAAATCCTTATAAGTAGAAATGCATAAGGCTAAAAAAGACATTTGAAAGAACAAATTTTACTTGTAGGCCCTCCAATGTTAACCACAAGAAAGGGATTTTCCAGTGGTGCCAACTCATCATTCCAAGCAGAAGCTGCACTTCGCAGAGCAATCGAATCAGCCTGATGAAGAGCTCCCACAGTGAGGACCTGGAATTTAAAGTTTTAAATAAGTGGGCTTTCGAAAGTTTCACCGCAAAACTTTTAGAGTAGACAAAACATTCTAAATTATCAACGCAATTAAAAACAAGGGATAAGATAACGCATCAGCCACCCTCTATACCCTGTGTTTCATTTTATTCCATAATAACTTCTTCGATCAAGCTTTTCTTTCTATACCTTTCCGAATCATCTCCACGGCCTATAATTATAAGGTGCAACCTCTTCTTTGCACCTTTCCAAGGTTTCATATAGCTATATATGTATATAGAAACAATCGATTTCATCAGAATAATCGCTACTACTTATTGAACTTTAGATTTAAAGGCCCCAACAAAGATTAAACTCTTAACTCAATAAGAAGATATACACATGTGTGTAAAGAGAGAGAGGAACAAGAAGACCTATGTACATCGCTCCACTCCAATTACGTAAACAGGCTTCTTGCAGAATATATATATATATATATATATATATATATATATATATTATATATATATATATATATATATAATTTAGTTGACAAAGGGAAAAAGAAAATATAGGGGATCATATTAACAAGTAAGATGTTGACAAACATCAAGACATCTAACATACCCAGTGCTGCATGCCTCACTCAACATACTAGCTGAATCAGCAGTGATGACAAACGCATCAGCCCAAGCTAGATGCCCCATGTGCAAATTTGGATCTAAACAGTATTATATAAATGTATATATCTAAAGTCATATATTTTTCCAGCGTGAAAATGTAAAATGAGCACATCTTAAATTATAATCGAATGGGTACCTTTACCATCCCAAATTTGAACCTTAGGATGATTACTAAACGCTCTCAGTAAAATCGCAGATACATGTTAAAAACAACTTTCTTTAATAATCAAGATGAAATTTCAAAATTGCCTTGACATGTGTACCCTCTGCGGAGTTCTTCTAGAGAAAGATATTCTGACGCTTCCACAACTTGGAAAAATGTTTTGCAGTGAGGTTGTCAACTGCTTTGCAAGGTCTGCACCATACTGACAATGACCTACAAAAACACAGAAAATCTTGAAGCTAATTATGCATGACCATCCTATAACCAAATAACATGGTAAAAGAGCAGCAAAAAAGAAAAACCCCAAGGGGTAGGAGAAATGGCAGAAGCCTTAAGGAATAATCTCCAGCTCTCTGGTTCCAATCCCCGTACTTGGGCCCAAAATTACCTATCAAACATAAATTAAAAAAAGAAAAGAGCAGCATAAAAGAACAATAGCTGGATTCTTTTCAATCTATTTTAAACAAAAAATCACTCTTGCTGGTAATGTCATATCTGAAACAAAAATGTGATAAGTCTTTTAAAGAAACCAGTTCTAGTGCCAGTGTTATATTATATACTATTAAAATGTGCAACAGGCAAGCAAGTTAACTTTGGAAAAAGAGAAGCAGAAATGCATAAGGCTAAACAAGATATTTGAAAGCACAAATTTTACTTGTAGGCCCTCCAATGTTAAGCACAAGGGTTTTTCCAATGGTGCCAGCTCATCATTCCAAGCAGAAGCCTCACTTCGCAGAGCAATCGAATCAGCCTGATGAAGAGCTCCCACAGTGAGGACCTGGAATTTAAAGTTTCAAATAAGTGGGCTACCACTAAAGTGGGACATGTTATTCTACAGTTTAATTTGCATAGGTAATTACATATTTAGGACTGAAATGCTGGAATCAACAAATATTTCAAAGGCGATATATAGACCGCTTGGCTTATATTTTCTAGTAGAGATGGCAGTCAAAGTAAATCAATTAGAATAGTGAACACCTCAGTGAAACCCAGAGTACTGTATTCTTGTAGGAAAAACCCAACAAGCACAAGAAAACCACAAACACAATTGAGTCACAAGTCTTCAAGTACAATAAGTAAATGTTAAAAAAAAAAATTGCTACCCACTGTTAAAATCAAATAGCAAGTCGCAAAACATAACTATCATATATTTTATTTCAACCCAATAACAATGGATTCACCAGTTAAAAAATAAAAAAATGCATCCTATATATCCTTTGCATTCACTTGAATTCAAAAATCATTAGTACAAAATTATGTTTTAGAGCTGCATACAAGCCAAGAACATTTCTAAGGGGAAAAAACAAATCTTTAAACTAAACAGAGCATAAAACACATAAGAAAATCCCTTCCTAGAAAGGATAATGCACAAAACATTGAAAAAACTTTAACTAAGCTTCAAAATAATCCCCGGATGAAAAATAGCCAATTTTCCAGTTTGATGAAAAAAATCACAATTTTTTATTACCAATTTACCATTAACAACTAATCATAAATAAACCCATCACAATATCCCAACATTGAAAAGATAATTCATACCCACGTAAATATTTTATTCCAAATGAACAAATAATTGAAAACTACAGTGCTTCCAACTAGCCGGAATGTGTTCATAACGCTGAATATAACAAACACCAAGGACAGAGAAATTGAGAAAATGCCTTCGTTAAGCCTGGTTAAGCCTAGCAATACCTTCGATTAAGCCTGGTGTTCTCATCCTCGTCATCGATTCCACCGGCAATACCTTCATTAAGCCTGGTGTTCTCCGGCAACTCTCCGTACGCTTTCAATAGCCTCGCCTCATCCGGCATGTACTTGAGGATAACGTCAGCCTTGTCGTCCTGGTAATCACGAAGTCCGACGAGGATAAATATCGCCGGCGGCGATCCAAACCTTTTTGTGCATCTTGTCGCGGATCGAGTAACAAGCGGCAGATACTGAAATGATTTGGGTTAGAGAGGAGAGCAAGCGGTAGAGGAAGAGTAACGAGAGAGAAACTGTTAGGGAGGAGGGAGGAGGGAGGAGGGAGGAGAGAGGAGAGAGGAGGAGAGGAATTGAGAGGAGGAAGATATTTGGGGGAAATGGGAGGGTTTTTATGTGTGTGTGGAGTAATGTTGTACTCCGTATAATAGATTCAAAAGTGTATAATAAATATTTAATTTTTTTTTTTCAAATATTTGATTAAAATTTTAATATGTTTATGAGTAATTTTATTTATTATTTAACCTCAATATAAAAATTACATAGTTATAAAAAAAATATTTTATTTTATTATGTTTATGGATAGTGTGAAATATAATGTATGTGTGACAACTAGTTAATTCAATTTGATTTAAAATAGATCTTGCGCTTATATTAAATATTTGGACTTCTAGTTTCTAAATAATTGGACAAATGAAAGTGATAAATATTCAATCCACCTAATAAGTATTTACTTATTATATAATACTTAATATATATATATATATATATATATATATATATATATACACACACGTTATTGCTATTCTACACGAATTCCGGATATAGGTTCGAATCTGAATATATGATTTTGGATATTCGCTATCTGTCGGATATATTTACGGTCAGATGTTTAACGAATATGAATACGCCTACATTCGTATTCGTATATTCCGCATAGGTCCAATACCCAATAACAGTTGAAGAGAAGAGACCTAAAAGTCGAAGAGACGTTTCTAGCAATGTTTTGAAACTTGGCCCAGAGCGGGAGGTTCAATCGGGAACAGGTTCTATGTCCATTCTGATTTGGTCTGATTGGACCAATTTAATCAAAACTCAGATTGAACTGGTTGACCACCGGTTGAACCGATGGTTCAACGGTAAAACCAATTAAGTTTACCCGACAAATCGATTTTTTATTACTTTTTATTATTTTTTTTGTATTAAAATTAATCACTTTTAGTAATATTGTAACTCAACTTTATTATGTTTTAGTTCATAAAAAAAGAGATTTTATTTAAAATTTTATTAATTACTAATAATATATATATATATATATATATATATATGTCGTCGGTTCAATAATGGTTTAACACTGGTACCCATCAATCTGATTGTAACACCCCCTTCCCGAAAAGGAAAGGGAGGTCACGTGCAAAGCACAACAAACCTCAAAATAAATAAACAGAGCACTAACAACCTCAAAATATTAATAGTGGTGATCCATCAATAAAGTAATAAGTACAATTCTCTAAACTGAGTCAAAATAATCAAAACTTAAAATTTGAATCAACCTAACTGGTCAAAGGCAAAACTCTCATCACACTAAGACCATCAATCACCCTCGCAAACCTCGCTGAAGAAAAAACACAAGATGAGTTAGGTTTGTAATATTCATCGAACGCAATCAAATTGCATAAATAAGCGAAAACGTAAAAATCGTAGTTTAAAAAACGCAATTTACAAACCATATACCCGGATCACCCTTTATGCACAATTATTAATTAAACGAAAAGATAAAGAATAAAATCATACCTCAAGATCCGAGCTTCCTCGTGTACAAGTTCACCTCCAATCCTTTTTTCGCTCAACTTGAATCCACCGGGTTTGGTTCCTTCCTTTGATCAACGTTAGCCACCCAAGTGTTTGGCCTCTGAGAGGTGATCCACCAAGGAAGAAGAAAGATTCAAGAAGATGGGTGGTTGGCTAAACCCTAGTTTTTCTATCTCTATAGAAAAGGAGCGCATTCCAACAATTGGAATTATTACGTATGTTGTAAAAGTCAACAACTTCCCATCACCCATAATAAGACTCTCTTATTTATAGATGTGGTAACCCTCCTTAACAATTAAGGAATTGGGTTTTTTTAATTAATTAAATTTTTTAATTAATTAAGCTCCCTAATCTTATTAGGATAATTAATTAAACTCCTTTAATTAATTTTCCTCCTAATCCAATTAGAATAAATGAGAGTACTTATATTAAATTAATTCCTAAACTCTTTTAGAAATTAAAATAATAATAATTGTAATAATAATAATAATAAGACTCTCTTATTAATTTATATTTAATATTTCTAAAATATTAAATAATAATATTAAGCTATTTAATTTATTCTATCACCATAGATTAAATTAAATATACTTAACATATTATTACGATTATGCCATTAACTTCTTAAATAATTATTCTTCCTTTTATGGTGTGACCCTTTAGGTTCTCCATATTAAACCTATTGTGAATAAATCAATTAGAATAATTCTAATCTTATTTAAATAAATAAATTAAACAATTAATTTATTTAAATAAATAATATTTATTCTACAATAGGATAAGCCTCCCTAAATGATCAACGACTTTCCGATAATATAGATTTCAACATTAATCATAAAAGAACCTTTGAGTAAATAGTTACCGCATAATTCAATCCTTCCACCATACAATGTCCCAATTAAATATAAGACATGGAATTACCACAAGTCTTATTTTATTTAATTATATGTATTTCGATCCTTAAATGCACAACTCCAAATAATGCAAATTAGAAACTCCTTTCTAATTTCATTCTCGCTTCGCCAAGGACTACCGGGTTGTCATTTATCGAATCACATAGACATTTCTCTTTTTTATTAAGTGGTAGATTCTTTATCGATCATACATTATCTCCATGTATAACTTATTATACCCAAGCATACCCTTTGATATACCCTAAGGGTCTTAAGGAATAAGTCAAAGTATAACTCATCATACACAAGATACTATGATGATCTCAAGTCCAAGGATCACTTGTACAGACTACTATCACTACAGAATTCCTATCGACAGCAAGTAAAACTCCATTAGGTATTCCTTAGCGAGCCAATGCTCAAAGAACTTATTCTCTAATAAGCACCTACATACTTGCTTTAGTGTTCCACACAAATGATCATGAGATCAATCATCCTCATCCAACGAGCAAGCAACGATGTACCAATCTATCCGATTCACTAATCCCCAATTTAGTAATCCAACGATTGGGAACTATTTTAGTTTTAAGCTTTCTAAGAATTTAGATCTCATTAGAATGATCATCATCATTATTCTAAAAGCATTGCTTAAAACTACGGGTTTATCACATATTATAAAACAAAGATCATGTAGATAATTAAAAGCCTTTAATAAATTAATACTTTTTATTAATAAATGAATAAGATTGTTACAAAGTATATGCTTTATCATCAAACATGATCGGCTTTGTGTGCATACTACTTTCAATCTCCCACTTGCACTAAAGCCAATCGCCATGGTATCTCATACTTCTTCTTCTCTAAGTGACGATTATCCCGCCGTTGGATAAGCTTTAGTTAATGGATATGTAATGTTGTTCATGAGAGTCCACTATCTCTATAGTGATTTCCCATCTTTCAATGATTCTAATAATCAAATGAAAGTGCCACAACACATGTTTAGATCCAAGATGAGACTTAGAACTATTCCTAGTTCTCAGAATGAACTTTTCATCCAAACAATCAACTTGCAGCCTTCATTTATAGCTATATACTTTGTCTTTATCACTAAACCAAAGAACTCTTTTGCTGCTTGGAACCTTTCCAATTCACGCACCACCGCTCAAGGTAACGCTTTACCTTAAAGTGGATTTTTCTATCATCTTGGTCTCGTCTCAAAAACTTGAGTCTGCATAAGCCCTCTAGTTTTAATTTAGACCCACCATGAATATGATCACATCCTTAGTGCCTGCTAAGTACACTTTAAGATGTTTTTCACCGACTCATAGTGAACTTCTCCATAATACGACCGATCAACATCAGTCTCAGATATTTCATCAGATACATGATTGTCACTCATGCGATCTCTCTCTTTTCGTGAGTCTACGGGGACTATTAAGAGAGATACACCCATAGCTCATCAACATGAGACATCTCTTGAGTTTGCCATGCTAAACGACTTTTAGCATCAAATGAATATACGCTCCTCGGGTTAAGTCGAGCATCCTCTTAAATCTATCTATATAGATTTTATCCCCAATTAAGATACTCTTCCAAATCATTCATGGAGGAATGTTTAGACAACTTTATCTTTACTCGATTGTAGCATTGGTATGTCATTCCTCATCCGTAGTATATCAACATATAATACTAGAAATGTCACGACGCTCCCAATCGACCCTTTTTGTACACACTAGGTTCATTCTTATTTTTGATAAAATCAAACTCTTTGATTATTTCATCAAAACGAATGTTCCATATTTGAGAAACTTGCTTCAATCCATTTCTCGAAAGTGTCTACAACTCTTACCTCATCGTATGTAACTCGATCATCATCTTCTATGATGTGTACCTCATCATCATCATCTATGATGAATCCATACCTCCTGTATATCTTCTTTACTATTCCGATTTACGATTCTATTGCCAGGGTACAATAGGTCTATCTACAGTTCCTCTTATTCGACTTATAGTATTTTGTGGTTCTTGAACTCTTCAAGATCTATTATCCTCCCACTAGCCCCTTCAATGATAAACACCTTTATCTTAGAAGGCAAATGTGTTTTTGTAAATAAACACCTTTTGCTAAGTAGAATTATAGAACATATACCCTAAACTTACTTTTTAGATGTCCCACAAATCAGACATGTCAAATCTTGTCCCAAGCTTATCCTTTGAAACCTTTTCACATAAGTTGACAACCCCTTATCTTAACATACTTAAGATTAGAAATCCTCCCCGTCCATAACTTTTATGGAGTTTTATAAATAAAGATGAATTTTCTATAAATATTATTTTTGAATATTATGGAATAAATTTGATATAATGTTATAGTTAGGGGTAATATTTATAAATTTTGCAAAGTAAGCAAGTTGTTATAAAATATTCGTTTGGCTCTGGGAATATTCTTCTTTTTGTTAATATTCGCATTACTACTCAATCATCAGTGGACCCTATTAATGTAAGTATTGTCGAGTTAGAAAACGACAAAAAAAATTATCTTTCTATAAAAATAACTACGAGGTGTTACCGTTAAAACCGCTGAACTACCCTATGGTAAAAGTACAAGAGAATACGCTGCGGTCGTTGATAAGAGAGAGACACTCTGTGATTGATTATTATCGATGCTTACGTGAGAAGTCACTTAGCTATACTCAATTATCACACACAAGAATTGCGATCATATCTCTTATATTATCGATTCAATTATTGTCACAAAGATCATCCGTATAATATGTTATATTATTAATCAATAATTGAGAGACACGTTATAAAATGATTAATAATTGTTGAAAGATTAAAATGTGTCGATTAAAAATAAAATGATGATTCATGTAATATTTATTCAATCCTCATGTATATAAAGAGTCCAAGTATGAGACGCTTGTGGTAAGTTTGATTATTTTATTACGGGGGGCCCATATGTCATCATCTAAGAGTCTCTTCACAATAGTAATTACCTTTCACCAATAGTAATTACCTTCACAATAGTAATTACCTTCACAATAATAATTACCTTCACAATAAGTAATTACCTTCAAATAGTAATTACCTTCACTAATAGTAATTACCTTCACAATAGTAATTACCTTTTAATTACCTTCAATTCAAGTAATTACCTTCAAATAGTAATTACCTTTCAAATAGTAATTACCCTTCGCAAATAGTAGTTGTCCTTCAATATTACCAAGAGTTAACCACTTCTCACTTCCAAAGGTTAATTACCCTTCAAAACAAAGTAGTTTCTCTTCAATATTACTAAGAGTCATTTTCACCCTCTCAAGACACTAAGAGCTACCCTCTAAATTCTATAAATAGAAAGCTCATTCCTTCATTATTTTTACGAATTCATTCAAACTCTATAGAGAGAGAAAGAGATAGAGAGAAGAAGAGAGAAGAAGAAGCTAGAGTACTTTTCCAATATTCATTTCTTCTATCTCCTAGATATTATTTGTCAAACTCGTAAGGGTGTTATTCTTCTTTTATTCATGAAGAGAACTCGTTGTTATTCCATCGCTTATTATTCTCGCTGAATAACTCAGATACGCTGGTTTACCCTATACTAACTGGTGACATTCTTCTATTATTCTTTATTCATTCTATCCTCGTTCGTCGTGTTTTACACCGACCGGTTCCGCTTTTTTTTATTATTATTCTTGAACATCCTGCTCATCAGTTTTTTTATTTGACCGGTTCCGCTTTTTATTATTATTCTCTGAACATCCTCGTCTCGTGTTTTTACACCGACCGGTTCCGCTTTTTTTATTATTCTCGCTGAACATCCTCGTCTCGTGGTTTTTTACCGACCGGGTTCCATTCTTTATTATTCTCGTTGAACATCCTCGCTCGTGCGCTTTTTAACCGACCGGTTCCGTTATTTATTATTCTCGTTGAAATAACCTCGCCTGCATGGCCTATCGCATGCATGGCGCGCATGCATGGTGATTTCTTTTGTTATTCCATTCTTTATTATACCCAAATAAGTTAAAACTTTCACTTCTATACTCCATGAAATTAGTGGAATATCCTCGATATTTGCGCTTTCATCCAAAGATCTTTTCATGGAAATATTCTTCCGATCATTCTTGAATTTTACTCTACAAAACAAAGATTATGTCGATAATTTGACGTTAATAATTCCCGGATAAAATAATTTTGAACTTGTTTTATCAATTCTTATATCATTGTCATCATCCTCATGTTTATATTATTTGAAAGTCATCTCGTGGCCCAGAGTATGTATGATGGACTTGGTATGATTACGACTGAGACTATTCTATGTGTAATCACGACCGTAATGTAATGTTAAAATGATGTGGTAAAAATCCTCAAAGTGGTCAGTAGTGTATCATGGATGGACAAATATTGTTGGCATGATCATGACCATTATTAATTAATAAAATACACAACTATTCTCGCCCGTAGTAAGTATAATAATTGTGGTCGGATACTAAAGAATATCCTCGTCAGAAAAGTGTAAGTGATTCGATGATGTGGAATATTTATTAAAGTCGAGTCTCAAATTATAATAAAGGATGAAAAAACTTTTAAATCATAAAAGATAGTAGATTTTATTTTCTACTGACTTTTTTTTAATGGATCATTATTCCACCGCAGCTTAAACTTGATGTTCATTATATTTTTTATCGCTTAACATCATGTCAAGACTAATGATAATTTATTCTCGCATTATCTTAGTCATAATATTTTTTACCGGGCTAGTTGAGCTCACCCTTTCTTTCACCGTTTCTCTTCAGAAATGAGAATATAGCCGGGACGAGCCTCTGGGAACGAGTAATGGTCCCGTCAGGATAAGATTAGTAGTCCCTCACTATTCTCGTGAAATAAAGGTGATAATAATTGTAATGAGGACTCTTTTTTTCGAGTTTGTATAATATCTAGTAGATAATATTTGTATTTAAACTCACGCTTATGTCGATTGCATACCTACGCTTATATTAGTAAGTCAGATTTAAATTTCAGCACTACGTATCCGACTACCCAAGACGGGGGTGATGTATACCTAATTTTGGGGCGCCACAACAGGTATCGTAGCTAGTGGATACGATCCCCGCTAAGATGTGAGAATAGTACTAGAGGGGAGAGACGGGAATACCTTCGCTAGTATGACCTACCTAAGTTTACGTACTATTTTATTGGTCTCACGTAATATAGGATAATTTGTTACACGTCAATTAACCTTTTTTTTGTGGCAAGATTCAAAAATGACATCCGAGAATGTTGAGAATAGCAATGGAGCACAAAGCGATCGCTGATTCACCACATATCAATAATCGTGATAATGTGCATCGTGAAGGCGATAATCCTCATGCAAACAACAACACCGACTAAAATGATGAATGATCAAATGTTCGTGAGGCTTTATGCAATTTATGCAACAAAGAAAGCAGAGCGACTCCTCGCCCAAAACGTAGGTGGAAACACGAAAACTCTCAAGCACACCGCTAAACAATTTCAAGGAGCCGACCACCGAGTTTAAGGGAGAGCCAAAACCACTTCAAGCTAAGCATGGATAAAGCAGATTACCAAGATATTTGATGTCTCGATGCTCCGAGAGCAAAAGGTTCCTTTTGCGCTTTTTATGTCAAGCGAGAGAGGGACACATCGGTGGAATTCCAGAAACGACTCAACCCGCATGATCAAGATATCTTGGGAGAAGTTCCAGAGTCGTTTCAACGACAAATACTTTCCCCGAAAGTTCGCCATACGAAGGAGGTGGAGTTTATCAAGTCGAACAAAACAATACGACCGTGTCGCAATACGAGGCAAAATTTATGAGTTATCACGGCCATATCCCCACTCGTGGATAATGAAGAGAGAATGGCGCTAATGTTTTTAAGAGGTTTGTCGAGATACGCCAACATCTTATTTCTCATAAACCGTTTTTGTATTCGAGATGTTGTAAATAGGGCTCAAGCTTAGGAGCGCGATAACGAAGTCAACGCAACTAAAAGAGAGCAAAATTTAAAAAATTATAATACCAAATGGTAGTAGTCATCGGGCTTGACAACAAGCGTGGAGGGAATCAATGTGCCGATATGGTAACCACTTCACTGGTAATCGTACAAAAAAATATAAGAATGGACATTTCAAGAAAAGGAGATTCAACAATGATGGAAAGACGCCAAGACCAAAGACCCATTGTTAAGGAAGGAGAAAGACCACCTATCATATGCTTCAAATGCGAGGAGAGGGACACATCATCCAAATCAACGCCATGCCATCCAAAGCATGTTATAATTGTGGAAGAGAAGGTCACTTAGCTCGATTTTTTGTTGCCATCAAGACAAATTCAACTAGGATGGAGGCACCAAAGGCCATCCCGTAAAAAAAGTCAAAACCTAGAAGGCAAAGGGAGAGCGCTTTGTCAGTGACCTCCCCCAAGAGCAAGGAACCCGAATGAGGTCATCACGTAAGCTTATCATAAACTCTAATGAAGTCTCTATACTTTATTTGATACCGGCTTCTACCCATTCTTTTTATTTCTCCTACTTGCGCCATCGATTAAATTTGACCGAGAAATTAGACTTCGACTTATCTCGTGGAAACTCCGCTGGAGAAACCTTCATTACATCCACTGCTTATAAGTCTTGTTTGGTTCAAATCGCACTTCACATTACCCGTCGTCGATCTTATTTCATTAAAAATACTTGCATTTGACGTGATTCTAGGATCGATCGTTAACTACTTATCATGCAAAAATGATTGTTTTCGTAAGTCATAGCTTTCATATTCCTAATCAACCTATTATGCTAATTCAAACGACCAAACCATTAAAATCAATCACTATCATCTCAAGCCATAAAGCTATTCGCTTATCGAAAAACTGGATGTCAAGCTTTCTTAGCTCATGTCACGATTTAAACAAAAATACGCCGCTTTTTTGACGATATTTCTATTGTTAATAAATTTCCGACGATTCTCAAAGAACTTCCCCGCCTACCCCAGAGAGCGTGAAATCAAATTTTGTATCGACTCAACCCTAAGACAAAACCTATTTCCAAAGCCCCATATCGAATGGCTCCTATCAACTTCGTGAGTTAAAGACCCAACCGCAGGAATTGTTAGACATCGGGCTTATTCGCCCTAGTACTTCTCCTCGGGGTGCTCCTGCTCTATTCGTGAAGAAGAAAGATGGGAGTATGCGATTTTGTATTGATTATCTGAGTCAATCATGTCACCATCAAAAAAATAGTATCCATCACCACGATTGATGACCTGTTTGACCAACAGAAGGAGCCAAATTCTTTTCAAAGATCGATCTTCGCTCCGATATCACCAATTGAAGATTAGAACCACCGACATTCCAAAGACGGCTTTAACTCCCTAGACGGCATTATGAATTCCTAGTCATGTCCTTTGATCGACTAATGCCCCGCCGCTTTCATGGATATGATGAACCGAGTATTCAAGGAATATTTAGATCACTTTGTGGTCGCCTTTATCGATGACATCCTTATTTATTCCAAAAGCCGTGAAGATCATGAGCAACACTTGAGGTCGACACTCCAAAAGCTTCGTGAATATAAGCTTTATGCCAAGTCAAGAAATGCGAAGTTCGCTTGAAGAAGTAGCATCTCGGGCACGCACGGTATCAAGTCATGGAATATCCGCTGACCCAAAGAAAGATCAAGCTATTCAAAGTCGGGAACAACCTAAATCAAAGACCAAGCACGAGCTTTCTTGCTTAGCCGGTTATTATCTGAGATTCGTGGAAGGATTTTCTTCTCGATCGCTACTCCATCGACTCAAATTTAACTTTTAAGATACAAAGTTCTATTGAGCGAAGAATGTGAGAAGAGTTTTCAAGAACTCAAGAGGAGACTTATTTCAAAGACCTGCTCGACAATACCATCCGCCTTGAGAGGATTTCCATCTACAAAGGATGCTTCGCAAAAAGGGTCGATGTGTTCTCATGCAACATGGAAAAGTTATAGCCTTATGCCTCATGACAACTCAAAGAATATGAGAGGAATTATCCTACTCATGATCTAGAGTCAAGCAAATGTTGTTTTTTGCACTTAAAATTTGGAGGCATTACTTGTATGGGGAGAAAGTGGAGATCTTTACGATCATAAAAGCCTCAAATATTTCTTCACTCAAAAGGAACTCAACATGCGACAACGACGCTGGCTTGAACTGCTGAAAGATTATGATCATACCATCCAATACCATCCTCGAAAAGCGAACGTGGTAGCCGACGATCGATCGAGTAGAAAATCATATGCAAGCACGAAAAGGCGATTTGTCAACGCAGCGCCCATTTTTTTGTGACTTGCAAAGGATGGAGATAGAGTTAAAGACCTGTGGACGCATGTGATGATAGCGAGTATACGACGTAGAACCGACTTTAATCGATAAAGTTAAAGTCGCTTGCTACGCACTGAGCCGATGCGATGAGGAAGAAAGTGCAAGAAGGTGCTACGCCGCCGCAAGAATCGATGAAGAAGGAATACTTCGAGTCAACTCCAGCATTTCAGGTTCCTAACGACCCCGATTTAAAGTATAATATCATGATGGAGGCGCACAACACACCATTTGCAATCCATCTCGGGAGTACCAAAATGTATCATGATATTCGCCATACATTTTGGTGGAGCAATACGAAGAGAGAGATAATACTACTTTATCTCAAGGTGTCTAACTTGTCAACGAAGTTAAAGCGAGCATCAAGTACCAAAAGGTCCATCAGCAACCACTTGAAATTCCGTAATGGAAGTGGGAGCACATTACCATGGATTTCAAGCACGGCCTTCCTAAGGTTTCTCAAGGCATCGATGCGATTTGGGTCATTGTTGATAGATCGACCAAGTCCGCTTCATTTCTTACCGACACGAGAAACTTATACACTTGAACGCCTTGCTCAGATGTATATAAAACGAGATTGTAAGATCCGCATGGTATGCCTGCCGATCCATAGTTTCCGATCGAGACCCAAGATTCACTTCACGATTTTGGGTTAGTTTGCAAAAAGCTATGGGCACAGATTTCACGATTTAGCTCTCTAAGATATCATCCTCGCATTTTGACGGACAATGGAGAGGACTATTCAAACTCTCAAGATCTATTAAGACTCGTGGTCCTTGATTTCAAGGAGTCGGGACAAGTTCTTACCATCGTGGAGTTTTCCTACAACAACAACAGCTTATCAAGCAAGTATCGCATGGCTCCATTCAAGCGCCAGATGGAAGAAAGTGTCGCTTCCAAAGATGTCGGGATGAGGTGGGTGAAGCAACGTTGTTGGGACCGAGTTGGTACGTATGACTACTACTTAAAAAGATTCAAACGATCCGACAACGATAAAAACCTCACAAAATCGATAAAAGAGTTATATGCCGATCTTCATCGAAAGGACGGGAATTCGATATAGAGATCATGTGTGTTGTTAAGAGTCGCTCCATGGAAAGGAGTTACAAGATTTGGAAAGAGAGGAAAACTTAATCCTCGATTCATCTATCCCATTTTTAATCCTCGATCGAGTAGGAACTGGGCTATAGACTCGCTTTTACCGCCAAATATGTCTCGTGTTCATAACGCTTTTCACATATCCATGTTACGTAAATATGTGAAAGACCCGAACCATATTATCGAAGTTAGAACCCATTTAAATAGCTAAAGATTTGACGATGAAGAGGTTCCTGCTCAAATTTTGATAAGAAGGAACATATTCTACGCCCAAGGTTATACCTCAAGTCAAAGTTTTGTGGAGGAACCACGATGTCGAGGAAATGACTGGGAGTTAGAATCAAATGAAATCAAGGTATCCTTACCTCTTCGACATACCAGTATCGCATTTAATTTCGAGGGCTTAAATTTCATAAGAAGGGAGGTCAGAAGACCCCAACTTTTATAAATAAAGATGAATTTTTTTCTATAAATATTATTTTTGAATATTATGGAATAAATTTGATATAATGTTATAGTAGGGTAATATTTATAAATTTTGCAAAAGTAAGTTGTTATAAAATATTCGCTTGGCTCTGGGAATATTCTTTTGTTTGGGAATATTCGTATAACGGCTCAATCATCAGTGGACCCCCCATAATAAATTAATTATTGTTTGAGTTGAGAAAACGACAAAATTATTTTTATATAAAAAATAACTACGAGGTGTTACCGTTAAAACCGCTGAACTACCCTATGGTAAAAGTACAAAGAATACGCTGTGGTCGCATAAGAGCACACTACAGATTGATTATCGATGCTTACGCGAGAAGTCACTTACCTATACTCAATTATCACATACAAAGAATTGCGATCATATCTCTTATATTATCGATTCAATTATTGTCACAAAGATCATCCAGATAATATGTTATATTATCAATAATTGAGACGACAAGTTATAAATGATTAATAATTGTTGAAAGATTAAAAATGTGTTGATTAAAAAAAAAATGATTTGTGGTAATATTTATTCAATCCTTAATGATATAAAGAGTCTCATATGAGACGCTTGGTAAAGTTTGATTATTTTATGGGGGGGCCATATGTCATCATCTAAGAGTCTCTTCAATAATAAGTAATTACCTTCATCATCTAATAATTACCTTCAATAAGTAATTACCTTACCTTCAAATAGTAATTACCTTCACAATAAGTAATTACCTTCACAATAGTAATTACCTTCACAATAGTAATTACCTTCACCAATAGTAATTACCTTTCACAATAGTAATTACCTTCACAATAGTAATTACCTTACCAAAGCGCCGAACCACTTGTCGCTTCACATTACAAGAGCCGTTAACCACTTGTTCACTTTCCAATTACAATTACCCTTCAAGCCAAAAGTTTTTCTTTTCAATATTACCAAGAGTCATTTCACCTTTCATACACACTTTTCAAAAGCTAAGCTAGAAATTTTTCTATAAATAGAAAGCTCATTCCTTCATTATTTTTTAATTCATCAAACTCTAGAGAGAAACTATAGAGAGAAAGAAGAGAAAGATTCTCGCTAGAGAAGATTTCAATATTATTCATTTTCTAAGGTAGATTTATTCTCCTACCAAAAGTAAGGGGTGTTATTATTCTTTCTTATTCATGAAGAGAACTGTTGTTATTCCATTGCTTATTATTCTTCATGAATAACTCAGATAATGCTTTACCCTATACTTGGTGACATTCTTCTATTATTCTCGTTGAAATATCCTCGTCTCGTATTTTTACACCCTGACTTCGGTTCCGCCTTTTTTCTTATTATTCTGCTGAACATCCTCGTCTGTGGTTTTTACCTTTTCGGTTCCGCTTTTTATTATTATTCTCATTGAACATCCTCGTCTCGTAGTGTTTTACACCTACCGGTTCCGCTTTTTTATTATTATTCTCGCTGAACATCCTTCTCGTGTTTTACACGACCGTTCCGCCGCTTTTTTATTATTCTCGCTGAATATCCTATCTCAGTGTTTTACACCGATCCGGTTCCATCTTTTTATTATTCTTCGTTGAACATCCTCGCTGCGCGCGCTTTACGCCGACCGGTTCCGTTATTTATTATTCTCTCGTTGAATAACTCGCCTCGCCTCGTATGCCTATCGCATCGCATGGTGATTTCTTTTTTATTCCATTCTTTATTATACCCAAATAAGTTAAAACTTTCACTTCTATACTCCATGAAATTAGTGGAATATCCTCGATATTTCAAGCTTTTCATCCAAAGATCTTTTCATGGAAATATTCTTCCGATCATTCTTGAATTTTACTCTACAAAACAAAGATTATGTCGATAATTTGACGTTAATAATTCCCCGGATAAAATAATTCTTGAACTTGTTTTATCAATTTTTATATCATTGTCATCATCCTCATGTTTATATTATTTGAAAGTCATCCGTGGCCTCAGAATATATGATGGACTTGGTATGATTACGACTGTAGACTATTCTTATGTAATCACGACCGTAATGTTACAAATGATGTGGTAAAAATCCAAAGGGTCAGAAGTGTATCATCGATGGACAAATTGTTGGCATGATCATGACTATTAATGAATACACAAAACAATTCTCGCCCGTAGAAGCATGAATAATTGTGGTCGCGATACTAAAGAATATCCTCGTCAGAAAAGTGTGGGTGATTCGATGATGTGAATATTTATTAAAGTCGAGTCTCAAATATAATAAAGGATGAAAAACCTTTAAATCATAAAAGATAGTAGATTTTATTTTCTACTGACTTTTTAATGGATCATTATTCCGCCGCAGCTAAACTTGATGTTCATTATATTTTATCGCTTAACATCATCAAGAAGAATGATAATTTATTCTCGCATTATCTTAGTCATAATATTTCTTACCGAGCTAGTTGAGCTCACCCTTTCTTTCACCGTTTCTCTCTGTGAAATGAGAATATAGCCGGGACGAGCCTGGGAAACGAGTAATGGTCCGTAGGATAAGATTAGTAGTCCCTCACTATTCTCGTGAAATAAAGGTGATAATAATTGTAATGAGGACTACTTTTTTGAGTTTTTAATATCTAGAGTTATATAATATCTAGTAGATTTATACATACATTATATTTGTATTCAAATTCATATGTAAGTTATTATACCACGCTATTACATATAAGTTGTATTTAAATTCTCAGATAGTAAATTTATTTTTACCTTCAATATGGGGTGATGTAAGATGGGTGATGTATACTCCAATTAATTTAGCATCTAATATGCTTCACAAAGGATAGTAATTTTAGACATTGTAAAATTTCAGTAAATGAATTTGTAATTAACAACATTTTAACATACATTCTTTTATTAATTACCAAAATAAATTAGGTCTTGTTTTAAATTGGTATCTCCCACTATTTTCTTCAAACTATATTACCTCACTTATATAGTTCTAAGAAAATCTAATTAAAGATTTGCTAGTGAGAATAAGGATCCCATTTCAAATGTATATAGCCTTGTGGTGACACAACAAACTATATATAAATAAATAGGTAGACAACTTTTTGTCAATTACATCAACTATGCAACTCCTTTTTTTTTGCCTCTTAGATTATTTTGATCAAGTGGTGGCACATCCGAATCAAAATTATCCAAGTTAAGTCCAACCTAGCACTCCATATATTCAAAAAGAAAAATATCATCCTTGTGGTGACAACAACAAAACAATATTGTTCAATTTTCTTTATAAGCATCAAATGTGATAAATTAACATCTTAAATACTTAATACTTGCCTTGTGGTGACACAACAAACTCATATTAAATATTTAATACTCTATTAATTTTATCATGCTAGTAAGCTTACGCTCGATATTCCAAATATCTTTGAACGCTTAGACTTAATATAAAAAATTTGAGGGGTTTGTTATTAATTTGTCTCATCTTGTTTAGCTACATATTTATATATATATATAAATACGCTATATATTAATTAACATGCAAAGCATGTTTGCATAATATATATATATATATATATATAAGCATGCACATATAGAATACTATATTCTACCCTTGATTGATTATGGACTTTTTATTCTAGTTTGTCTCACTAGAGCCACCAAGTGAACCAAAAGGTCAAACCCTAGGGGTGCAAGAAATAATATTTAAATATAACTATTACATTTAAACCCTGCTCCATTACAAACGGGTCTTCAAGCGCCTCGTTGCTCCTTGATCTCCAATTTTCAAAATTAATTCTAACTATTCCTATTACAAAACTATTTAAAATAAATAGAAACCTTGATCGCTAAATAAGGGGAAGTACATAGAGGGAGATAGAATTTACATTAAGAAAAAATTAGAGAAGACGAGGTACGCAGACCCCATTTAATAAAAACCATACATTCATGCATCCAACTAAAATAAAATCCAATCACATCGGGTCAATAGTCCATAATCAATCCCATTTATTATCATACATATCACCATACGCATCAATAAATAACATTCATCTTATGAATAATAAACATTTAATATATATATCGATATCATTTAATGGGCAAATTTAGTTAAGATAAAATCTAATTTTGAATCAAAATAAACTCCTTTATTTTAATCCAAATTTAAATCAAAATAAAACTATTTTATTTTAATTTATCCAATTTTGAATAAAATAAACTATTTTATTTTAATCAAAATCTTTAATCAAAATAAACTCCTTTATTTTAATTAATTATGGAATCCAATTCCATGTAATAAAAAAAAAAAAATAAACTCCTTTATTAAAGGAAACACTTGATTTTCTTCCTATTCACAAATAAACTCTTTATTTTGAATAATATGAAATCTTATTTCATATCTAAATAAACTCCTTTATTTAAGGAAATTAGATTCTTTTCCTATTCACAAATAAACTCTTTTATTTTGAATAATATGAAATCTTATTTCATATCTAAATAAACTCCTTTATTTAAGGAAACATGGATTCAATTTTCCTATTCCAATTTCAACTCCAATTTTTATCATGGAATCCAATTTCAACTCTAATTAGTTAAAGATGAAATTCAATTTTAACTCTAATTAAAATAAACTTTTATTTAATATTAAAATAAAATTTTAATTAAAATAAACTTTTTATTTTAATTATAAAATAAAATTAAAATATTATTTATATATAAATATAATATATATATATATATATATATATATATATATATATATATATATATATATATATATATATATATATATATATATATATATATATATATATATATATATATATATATATATATAAATAATCATCAATTTTTTTTTAAAAAAAAAAAAATATAAAATAAATATTATAAATATAATATATATATATATGCTATATATATAATATATATATATATATATTTAATTAATATAAATATTTATTCTAAAACTTTTATTTAAATTATCACTTAAATTTCAAATAATACTAAATATAATAAAAAAATAAATAATAAAAAAAAAATTTTTAAATTTCCTCAACAAAAAAAAAAAATTTTTTTTTTTTTTTTTTTTTTTTTTTTTAATTTTATACAACAAATTTATGCCCAATTAAATTGTTCTAAACACATATCAATATACATATCAAATTAAAATAATTAATAATTTTGCATAAAGGTTTGGGCTCGATACCATCGTTAGGTTTGTAATATTCAAGAACGCAATCAAATTGCAAAAAATAAGCTAAACGTAAAAATCGAGTTTTTAATTTTAAAACCATATAAAACCATATACCCGATCACCCTTTATGCACAATTATTAATTAAACGAAAAAGATAAAAGAATATAAGAATCATACCCTTGAAGATCCGAAGCTTCCTCGTGTACAAGTTCACCTCCAAATCCTTTTCGCTCAACTTGAATCCACCGGTTTGGTTCCTTCCTTTCGATCAACGTTAGCCACCCAAGTGTTCGGCCTCTAGAGGTGATCCACCAAGGAAGAAGAAGATTCAAGAAGATGGGTGGTCGGCTAAAACCTAGTTTTTCTATCTCTATAGTAAAAGGAGCGCATTCTCCAACAATCGAATTACGATACGTTGTTGTAAAAGTCAACAACCCCCCACCACCCATAATAAGACTCTCTTATTTATAGATGTGGCAAACCCACCTTAACAATTAAGAATTGGGTTTTATTTAATTAATTAAATTCTTTTAATTAATTAAGCTCCCTAATCTTATTAGGATAATTAATTAAACTCCTTTAATTAATTTTCCTCCTAATCCAATTAGAATAAATGAGAGTACTTATATTAAATTAATTCCTAAACTCTTTTAGAAATTAAAATAATAATAATTGTAATAATATTAATAAGACTCTCTTATTAATTTATATTTAATATTTCTAAAATATTAAATAATAATATTAAGCTATTTAATTTATTCTATCACCATAGATTAAATTAAATATACTTAACATATTATTACGATTATGCCATTAACTTCTTAAATAATTATTCTTCCTTTTATGGTGTGACCCTTTAGGTTCTCCATATTAAACCTATTGAATAAATCAATTAGAATAATTTAATCTTATTTAAATAAATAAATTAAACAATTAATTTATTTAAATAAATAATATTTATTCTACAATAGGATAAGCCTCCCCTAAATGATCAACGACTTTCCGTATAATATAGATTTCAACATTAATCATAAAAGAACCTTTCGAGTAAATAGTTACCGCATAATTCAATCCTTCCACCATACAATGTCCCAATTAAATATAAGACATGGAATTATCACAAGTCTTATTTTATTTAATTATATGTATTTTCGATCCTTAAATGCACAACTCAAATAATGCAAATTAGAAACTCCTTTCTAATTTCATTCTCGCCGCCAAGGACTACCGGGTTGTCATTTATCGAATCACATAGACATTTCTCTTTTTACTAGTAAGTGGTAGATTCTTTATCGATCATACATTATCTCCATGTATAACTTATTATACCCAAGCATACCCTTTGATATACCCTAAGGGTCTTAAGGAATAAGTCAAAGTATAACTCATCATACACAAGATACTATGATGATCTCAAGTCCAAGGATCACTTGACTACTATCACTACAGAAATTCCTATCGACAGCAAGTAAAACTCCATTAGGTATTCCTTAGCGAGCCAATGCTCAAAGGAACTTATTCTCTAATAAGCACCTACATACTTGCTTTTAGTGTTCCCACACAAATGATCATGAGATCAATCATCCTCATCCAACGAGCAAGCAACGATGTACTCAATCTATCCTGGATTCACTAATCCCCAATTTAGTAATCCAACGATTGGGAACTATTTTAGTTTTAAGCTTTCTAAGAATTTAGATCTCATTAGAATGATCATCATCATTATTCTAAAAGCATTGCTTAAAACTATGGGTTTATCACATATTATAAAACAAAGATCATGTAGATAATTAAAAGCCTTTAATAAATTAATACTTTTTATTAATAAATGAATAAGATTGTTACAAAGTATATGCTTTATCATCAAACATGATCGGCTTTGTGTGTATATACTACTTTCGATATCCTCAAACAAATTCTAAATAATTACAAACTTAATCATAATTCTCAACTCCGCTCTAATATATAAAAAAAAAAATTCTAAGATGATACCACAATATAATATATGTAATCAATACTTTGAAATTTAACTCCATGTTCCAAACAAGCTAATCTAATTTATACTTTATTTATTTGCTAGTTTTAATTGAGATTCCTCCGTGCATGACTTATAACAATAAACAATCAAATTAATTAAGCTTGCAAGATCCGATCATAAAATAACTAAAAAAAATACCCAATAATAAAAATAATGGTATTACCTTGTTGGAGAATTTTTCTCTTTCTATTTTCTCAGACTCTAGCCGCCTTTCTCTTCACTTCATAATAGATGGAATCCAATACAATTAGGTTTTGAGTCATATATAATTAATCATCCTTGTCCTAATAGGATTTATAACATTGAACTTAATTAGTTTTAAAGCCCAAATTTATAAGATTAATATTTTCCATCACTTATTGTTATAGCCCACAAAACATTATTTTCAAATCGACCCAAATAAAATGAAGCCCAATTATTCTATTTAAAACATAGATTTAAATGCTATTTACTTTATTTATTATTATCATTATTATTATTATTATTATTATTATTATTATTATTATTTTTACTGCATTACATCACCTACCCTTAAAAAAGGATTCCGCCCCTAATCAAAAGAATGAACGATCCCTAATTATCAAAAGATGCGATACTCCGCTTCAATAGTCTTCTATCTCCCAAGTAGCTTCCCGCCCTAATGATTTTACCACAAGACTTTAACAAGAGGAATTATCTTTCTCCATTTTAATTTAATCGCTTATTTACTTACCAACTAAAAGAATTTAATTTTCCAAACAAAACAAGGAAGAAAAGAGGAAACAAAATCATTTACCTTTTCCAATTTAAATACAATCAGTATATAAAAAAAAATCAATTAATATTTAATTTTAAAAAAATATGGGTTATTACATTTTTCACCCTTAAAATAATTCCGCCATCTAATTCAAATAAGCTAAAAAAAAATTTAGTTAATGACGTAGCATCTCCATTTGTAATGATCAACGCTGATAAGTCATCTGGCCCACGAATTATTAATGTACTTAAAAGATTCAAAACCACCGTGTCAAGCCTTCGTAAGGTTGTTCGTTTGCATCAAATTAGATCCCATGATCCACACATCAAAAGTGCGGTTGCCGCTAATATCTTTGAGTTTCATTCTTGCAAACGTATTTATTCTTCGTAACATAATTCAAAACACAAAATTTTCTTTTCATCTAAATACGATTCAATACCCAAAATATTTAAAATTATCTTTAATTAGTAAAATGTTTATGTTCCACATACGAAAAGATCTAACAAATTATTTTTATTTAATTTACATAAAATCGATTATACAAAACTCCAAGGATATCTGATAAACTAAAACAACTCTACTAATTATATCAACTTTTCTCCTAAATCCTCAAGAACTTCAAAATATTCAAACCTCAATTTGATCTAATTAGTTCTTAAACATTATTACACCAAAGAATATACTACTAAGATCTCTTTATCACCATACCAAACTCCAAATCATATATCCTACTATCCTAATAAGCAAACTATAGCTTTCAAAATCTCTTAAAGATTCATCACTTATTATTAATCTAATCATTCAATGAATCAATCATTCTCTTAATGACAATCTTAACCCAACAAATTCCAAGATCTCCTCATACTATCACCAAAATTTCATATAAGATAATTTCAATATTCTACAAGGAAATAGCCACAAAATTGATCATTAACTCCAAATGATTAATCTAATTACCTCAATATCAACACTCAAATTACAAAAGATCCTCCATACTTAATAATTTTTACCTTATCATAAGATCCCATCAATACACATACCTCAAATTATCCAAGAGCTTAACATAAATCAAAATCATCATCAAAATCAAATCCTCAATTCTAAGATCATAATAAATTGTCACCAAAACCCCTTCCCGAAAAGGAAAGGGAGGTCACGCAAAAAGCATTTTCAACAAACCTCAAAATAAATAAACAAAAAAGCACTAACAACCTCAAAATATTAATAGTGGTGATCCATCAATAAAGTAATGAGTACAATTCTCTAAACCGAGTCAAAATAATCAAAACTTAAAATTTGAATCAACCTAATCGGTCAAAGGCAAAACTCTCATCACACTAGCCTCGAATCACCCCCCCGCAAACCTCGCTTAAGAAAAAACACAAAGATGAGCCAATTGCCCAAAGACGGACATAGAGATACAAAAAAGATATACAATCGATATATATGAAAAACAAATTGAGACAAATTATCAAATGCCTCAAGTGCAAGTACGAACAAAAATATAATATCCAAGGATCTCAATGGAATATATATGAATCAACATAATCGACGAAACCAATAAAAGAATAAAGAAATAATGAATCAAGTAACTAACTCAAATGACTTGAATCAACACAAAACCAACAAAACTAATCCAATAAAATAATAGGTCAAACAAACTACCGGAGTTATTTCACACCGAAAGTGAGCCTCAATATATATTCGCCACACAAAGTCAAAATCAAAATAATGCCACATGTGCAAGTCAAAACAATGCCACACAGTGTGCCAAATGATGCCACACAGTGCAAATCACACATCGATCGCTAATCCAAATGTATGCAAATCCTGATAGGTGTGTTTGGCACAACATCACCAATCCGCAGTAATGTAAAACTAGGTTAACCCATACGCCCCACAACAAAAAAATACCAAATGGCCCACTTCCTCCGAGCCCAAAACGGAGACGCCGTGGACTAATCACACCGCCACTTTAAAGTGTCATGCCTCTCGTGCAAGACGACATGCCTGTGGTAACCCCACATGTGGTTATAGCTCGTATACCCTACGGTATATTCTAACAAAAATATTATGTCACAACACATGCGATATAATACTAACAAAAGGGGTTCTATATGTATATGTCAACCAAATCAAATTATAGTCACAAGGTTTCAAAAAGAAGGTAAAGAATACGTACCGCTTCTACAATTATCAAAAAAATAAATACTAAACATGATATCCTAATTCAAAGAGTACAAATACGAGTCCAATGTGTCAACTCCAAAATGAAACAAATATATGAATTTCACAAGAAACAATTATGTGAAATAATAATGTAATTTGAAAAGAGGAACAAAACGAATAAATCAAATTTAACAAAAGTATCACGAAAGAGTACTAATCCGCACTGATACTTCCAAACCATTTATGGCACACTCCACAAAATCTTACCTCAAATGCCAACGATATCAAATACAAATCGTTATTCGCAACCTAAACATATTCACCTCAAAAATTAAAAAAATCCAAACTAATAATTCCAAAGTAATTCATAATCTATTTAATATGCCTTTAATCATCGCTTTTCGCTCGAACTAACTAAACAAAATAATAATAAATATAAGTACACTTATAAAAATATATTCTTTCATCTTTAACCCATCGATAAATTCATTTTATTATTATTATAATAATAATCTCTATAATTTCAAAATATTTTATTTATTCATTTAGATTTTGTATAACATAATATTTTGCAATACTATATATTTAATTATTAATTTTTTTTTTTTTTAACAATAAACATGAAAATTGCATTATTAAGAAATATGTGATCGAGACTACAAATTAATATATATGTATCCATATAATAGGTACGCACCTATCAGGCACTTCTGTAATTTCCAAAAGAAGTCTAAATATCCATAAGTCTAATAAAACAATTACTATTCATGACATATTTTATTCAGTAGGCGCTTTTTTTTTTTTAAGGCACACCGATGCCATTCATTTCACATACTACCCAGATGCAATCAAATCATTATTATTATTATTATTATTATTATTATTCTATATTTTTCTTTTAATACCATTGTACTAACTATGTACTTATATTTATTCTACCTCTGCTTCACAAGAAATACTCATAAACCGATATCCCTAAACAAATTCTAAATAATTACAAACTTAATCATAATTCTCAACTCCGCTCTAATATATAAAAAAAAAATTCTAACATGATACCACAATATAATATATATAATAATATTTGAAATTTAACTCCATGTTCCAAACAAGCTAATCTAATTTATACTTTATTTATTTGCTAGTTTTAATTGAGATTCCTCCGTGCATGACTTATAACAATAAACAATCAAATTAATTAAGCTTGCAAGATCCGATCATAAAATAACTAAAAAAAATACCCAATAATAAAAATAATGGTATTACCTTGTCAGAGAATTTTTCTTTCTATTTTCTCTCAGATTCTAGTCGCTTTTCTCTCACTTCATAATAGATGGAATCCAATACAATTAGGTTTGAGTATATATATAATTAATCATCCTTGTCTAATAATAGATTTATAACATCGAACTTAATTAGTTTTAAAGCCCAAATTTATAAGATTAATATTTTCTCATTACTTATTGTTATAGCCCACAAACATTATTTTCAAATTGACCCAAATAAAAGACAAGCCCAATTATTCTATTTAAAACATAGATTTAAATGCTATTTACTTTATTTATTATTATTTATTATTATTATTATTATTATTTTTTTACCGTATTACATCACCTACCCTTTTAAAAAGGATTCCGCCCCTAATCAAAAGAATGAACGCATTAATTATCAAAAGATGCGATACTCCGCCGGTCAGTCTTCTCTATCTCCCAAGTAGCTTCCCATTCCTAATGATTTTACCACAAGACTTTAACAAGAGGAATTATCTTTCTCATTTTAATTTAATCATTATTTACTTACCAACTAAAAGAATTTAATTTTCCAAACAAAACAAGGAAGAAAAGAGGGAAACAAAATCATTTACCTTTTCCAATTTAAACACAATTGTATAAAATAAAAAAAAATCAATTAATATTTAATTTTAAAAAAATATGGGTTATTACATTTTTCACCCTTTAAAAATAATTCCGCCCTCTAATTCAAATAAGCTACAAAAAAATTTAGTTAATTTAGTTACGACGTAGTCATCCATTTTTGTAACGATCAACGCTAATAAGTCATCGTCCACACAATTATCAATGTACTTGTAAAAAGATTCGTCACCACTGTGTCAGCCTCGGTAAGGTTGTTCGTGTTGCATCAAATTAGATCACATGATCCACCGTTGTGCGCGTACTGTCCGCTAATATCTTTTTAAGTTTCATTCTTGCAAACGTATCGCATTTTCGTAACATAATTCAAAATCACAAAAATTTTCTTTTCATCTAAATACGATTCAATACCCAAAATATTTAAAATTATCTTTAATTAGTAAAATGTTTATGTTCCACACATGACAAAGATCTAACAAATTATTTTTTTTAATTTTACATAAAATCATTATAAAAACTCCAAGGATATCGGATAAACAAAACAACTCTACTTATTATATCAACTTTTCCTAAATCCTCAAGAGCTTCAAAATATTCAAACCTCAATTCAAATAGCTAGTTCTCAAATATTATTACACCAAAAGAATATATACTACTAAGATCTCTTTATCACCATACCAAACTCCAAATCATATATCCTACTATCCTAATAAGCAAACTATAGCTTTTCAAATCTCTTAAAGATTCATCACTTATTATTATATCTAATCATTCAATGAATCAATCATTCTCTTAATGCAAATCTTAACCCAATAAATTCCAAGATCTCCTCATACTATCACTCAAAATTTCATATAAGATAACTCCAATATTCTACTAGGAAATAATCACAAAATTCATTAACTCCAAATGATTAATCTAATTACCTCAATATCAACAACTCAAATTTACAAGAGATCCTCCATACTTAATAATTTTCACTTTTATCATATTATCCCATCAATACACATACCTCAAATTATCCACAAGCTTAACATAAATCAAAATCATAACTCAAAAAATCAAATCCTCAATTCTAAGATCATAATAATTTGTCACCAAAAAACAACTCTAACAAATAATTTTCCAAAATCAAATACTCATTTATACAAATACTCACATCATAATCATATAATCATTTCTTAAGAAGAAAATTTCTTATCACATACAATCACATATTTATTCTCCTTAATGATTCCAATCACAATCCTTAACTAATATTATCGCTCCAATGCATAACAATAATAATCTTAACAAATTATCTCACATTTCTCAAATCAACTACAACTCAAAGAGAGAAAACACTTGGTCAAAATCAAGACCAACCAAACAAAGAACAAAATCGAATCAAACTCCTACGACGCTCACCCAAAGGATTTACCCACAACTCACAAAAGTCAAACCTAAATAGGTTTTCTACAAGAAAGAACCTAAGCTCGATACTATCTCTCAGAATACCCCTTCCCGAAAAGGAAAGGGAGGTCACGCGCAAAAGCACAACAAACCTCAAAATAAATAAACAGAGCACTAATAACCTCAAAATATTAATAATGGTGATCCATTAATAAAGTACTAAATACAATTCTCCAAACTAAGTCAAAATAATCAAAACTTAAAATTTGAATCAACCTAGATGGTCAAAGGCAAAACTCTCATCACACTAGCCCCTCAATCACCCCTCGCAAACCTCGCCGAAGAAAACACAAAGATGAGCCAATTGCCCAAAGACGGATATAAGATATACAAAAGATATACAATCGATATAATGAAAAACAATCAGAGACAAATTATCAATAAAGCCTCAAGTGTAAATACGAACAAAAAATATAATATCCAAAGATCTCGAATGAAATATATATGAATCAACATAATTGATGAAACCAATAAAAGAATAAAGAAATAAATGAATCAAGTAACTAACTCAATGACTTGAATCAACAAAAACCAACAAAACTAATCTAATAAAATAATAGTCAAACAAATGGTCAAGTTATTTCACACCGAATGAGCCTAAAAATATATCTTGCCACACACGTGCAAGTCAAAATAATGCCACACATGTGCAAATCAAAACAATGCCACACAAGTGCAATGCAAAATAATGCCACATAATGCAGCAAATCACACATCGATCGCTGATCCAAATGTATGCAAATCTGATAGGTGTGTTTGGCACAACATCACCAATCCGCAGAAATGTAAAAAACTAGGGTTAACCCATACGCCCCCCACAAAAAACACAAATGGCCAATGGCCCACTTCCACCACAACAGCCCAAAACGAGACGCCATGGACTAATCACACAATGCGAACAAGCTATTATCTTCTGTATAATATTTATACTCAAATAAATCCTCATCACATTTATTGATACATTATTTTACAATAATGGTGAGGACTACTAAACAACTCTCTCTAACCTTCATTCCATACCCCGACTAGTACTTTCGCTACATTCTCGCCTCCCGAGAAGAAAAAATGGAACAACAAGGAAAAGGGTGAGCTCAACTAGCCCAAGAAAGAATGTTATGACTAAGATAATATACAACAAATTATCGTTAGTCTCCAACAGGAAAAATCGATAGAATCTAATAGACAACAAGTTTCGTGATCAATATTCGCAATGGAAATAATAATTCATAGTAAGAGTTACGTAGAGAATGAAATCTACTATAATCTATGAATTTAATAAATTCATCATCAATATTTTATCCCCTGTAACATCAATCAATATTCATCTCAAATCAAATATTCATCTTTTGCACCACAGTGCCAAAGATATTCATCAACTCCATTATGTTCATCTCAACACTGCTCATCTTTGCACTAAAGGCCAAAGATATTCATCACCGGTCATGTTCATTTAAACACCTATTCATCTTTACCATGTGCCAAAGATATTCATCACTCAATATGTTCATTTAAACACACCTTCATCTTTACTACAAAGCCAAAGATATTCTTCGAAATCATTCATCTTTGCACTAAAGCCAAAGATATTCAATAATATCATCATTTAAGACCGAGGATGATGAAAATATTTTAAAGAACGAATCCAGTGAAAACAAAAATGACAAGGATTAAGGATTAAGGATTCATACTTTGTTTTATCCATGTCCAAAGAATACCTCAAAAATAATCATAAGTGAAGTAAAATTCAAGAATGATCAAAACATGGATACAATCAAAGCTAGTATCCGCAATAGATATTTTAGACGAAAAGAAAAATTTTCATTTTTCGGTGAATAGTCACAAATATTCGTGAATAGTGTCGAGATACTTGAATAAAGGCCGTATAATGTGAATAGTAACTCGACACCAAAAGATAGAAATTCCACAAAAAAAAACATTTTCACGCTTCATTTAATAGTACTGCGTGAATAGTAACTCGTGAATAGTAACTTATGAATAGTAACTCGTGAATAGTAACTCATGAATAGTAACCCCGACATGAAAAAGTTCCAAATTTGATAAAAAGTACCAACCAATATTTGAAAGATAATGATATTGAAGAATTAATATCATTTGAGAAGAAAATAACATCCCTTACCTCGAAAGACAAAGATTTCTAGTTGAAACAATTTGATATAAGGTCAAGGAACTTGCAAAATCTAACAATACTCAAAGTATACTCAAAATAATTTCACAAGAATATGCTCGATAATATAGAGAGAAAGAGAAAACTTTGTTTCTCGTGTGATTTTCAATTCTAACTTAGCCCTCTATTTATAGGAAAATGTTAGCCTACCAAGGCAGACTTGACCTGCCACCGATGGCTTTACCCGCTACTATTACCACCCACCACATTTGAAATAAAATTCAAAGACATTTTTCACCAACCACAAGTGGGGCCCACTCAATTCTAGAATTTTCCACCAAAATCAATTATAAACCTAATTTCCTAATCCACACCTCTTAAAATTCACAACAAATCATTCGTGCATTTTTTAATCTGCTCAAAATTTGTGGACATATACTCAACTTATGTATGTATAACATACCCAAAATTACCACAATCCAACGGTCGGATTAAAAATTATAACCCCGCAATATATCTCAAACCCCCGATTTGATTTTAATACCTCCAATCCGACAAAATACAAATAAAACATCTCAAAGATTAATTCCTTCATTAATAACCACATAAATAAATCCATCATTTATATTCATATAAATAAATATTTCCTTATCATATGAATCAATAATTAATTATTCACAAATAATATTACGTAATCACAATTACGCATAACCAGTCGCCGCCTCAGAAAGAGGGGCTTTCCAATAAGGATCTCTCCCTTCTTTGGGCGCCGCAATTAGGTGACCAAACCTCTCCTGTTATGTAACTTTCTAGACATTGCCAATAATCTTATCTAATAATATTATTCAACTAATATGAATTATCGATCCGATAATGGGAAATATCGTGCGTTGACAATTATCAAAACAAAGCAATAATATAAAATACCAACGCAACAATTATTGAATCAATAAAATAAACTATTGAACAAAGAACTACTGTGTGAAAATTATTGAAAAGTGCCATCTTACGCATTTAATCAATAATTCAACAATACAAAGGTAATACCGCAGAAGCCATCGCGGCAACCACGCCAGACATCAGATTTTAACCAATTTGCATATTCCAAATACCTTTAATCTGCAATAACCACGCCGCTATTTATAACCACCCCAAACTTTCTGCTTTTCTCATCCAATCGCTCGCTCATATGGGCCTTCATTATTGAGTCGCTACCGGGTCGCATCTAATATTCCCCGACAAGCATAATATTCCACCCACCAAAC